>JAXGGA010004489.1:35000-87794 GCA_038373865.1 Uloborus plumipes | reverse complement strand
ATTGGGTGAAATGATAGTGAATGTAAAAAAATTTGTGTGTTCGAATGTATAAACCAATGTTAACTTGAGTGTATCGAAATTTTATTTAACAATTGAGTCTTAATGAATGGATGCATGTGTGTTTGAATGATAGTGAAGGGGTTTGTATGAATGTTTGAGGTTTCACATGAAAGTCGAGGGTTGAGTATAATCGGATAAAAGTAGTAAAAATCAATGTGTGGTCTATTGTGTGTGAGTAATTGTCAGTCTTGTATGTAATGATTATTTGTATCAATGTGTTCATTAATGTCGGAAATAAGAAGTCGTGTTGGTCGAGTTTGTTTTGGGGTCGAGGTAATTAAGTCATAGTAGATTAGATGAAAAATTTTGAAGTAGCGAAAAAGTTTAAAAATTAAGTTGAAAAAGCAGGGACATAGTTAAAAAACTGTAAAATTCGTGAAAAAACATGCAAAGTCTAGAACTTTATAGAAATAATCAAATTCGGAAGTGTTAGCTTATTAAATTTGACTAATTACTAATTAAAATGGGATGGCAATTAAAAAGTCATTCATTATAGCGATTAACAGCATAAAAAATTAATTTTCATTGAAAAAATTCTATTTCGGTTTGAAAAAATGATCCAAGTTGGAAAAAAAAATTAAATTCGCGAAGCGTTCGACAAAGTTCTAAAAATGATATTGTAAAAGTATGGGGAAACTTAAAAACAGTAAAATTCGTGAAAAAACATGCAAAGTCGGGAATTCCTAAATAAAATTCTCATTCGATTGTGTGAAATTAATTAAATTCGACTAATTACTAATTAAATAAATTAGCAGGTTAATAAAAAATAGTTAATCAGTACATTGGGTCGGATTATCATAAACATTAAAAAAAAAATTAATTTTCATTGACAAAGTCCGATTTCGGCTTGAAAAATAAATTAAGTTCGAAGAAATAATTAAATTTGAAAAAAATAAATTTCCATCAACAGATGGCAGCATCATTGTTCTTTAAAATCAAAAATTATATTGAAATAGATTACAAAAACTAAGTTGGAAAAATTAGACAAAGTTCGAATTACAAAAATAAATTAGCGTGCAAATTAACATCATCGGGTAATCAATAGACTGCGATACAATCTTAAATTATATTGTGATCACAATTAGCGCTGAAGATTATAAGAACACCGTAGCCTAGTTGGTTTGCGCGTTTGTTTGATAATCGAGAGGAAAACTTTTGGTTCGAGTTCGAACCCCGCTTCGGGAAATTGACAAAGTCCGAAATTAAAAAAGAATTAAATTCGTTCCCTCAAAAGATGGCAGCATGAGCATCCAAAATAAAATTAAGTTCCTGAAATTCGCGGGAAATATTCAGAAATTTGCGGGAAAAACCCTTGTAACCTTTCACGAAAATAATTCAAAGTCCTAAAGTTCGCGGGAAAATATTCAAAATTCGCGCGAAAACCCTCGCGGCGGCCCTGGGGAGGCGGCAGGAGGTGGCTGTGGGAGGCACCCAGCACCCAGGACCAGAGAGCCAGGCGGCGGGAGGTGGCTCTGGGAGGTGGCTGAGCCAGGGAGCCACCTCCTGTCCTAGAACCGGCCTTTTTACACTACTTACTTCCTGTACTACTTACAAGGAAGTAAAAAAGTAATAACTACTGTCTGTTTGCGTATTGTGCGCCTGGCAGCCACGAACGCTTCCATTTGAAAAAGGGGAGATAGGGTTAGGATGCGCACTTCCCGATGCCTTCAGTTTTTGTTCGCTTACTACTTCCTCGTTGCATTTCCCCCCTATTTCGAGAGAGTCAGAAGAGACTTGGCGCGTGCGCAGATTCAACGGAGGTTTTGCGAAAAAATGTTACAGTAATTGGTATTTTCTATCTTTGTAGTTCAGTTTCGCAGGAATGACAATACCAATAACATTAATACAAAATTTTACTCTCATACAGTTATTATTTTCAGTTTCAACGTAAAAATTAAGCCTTTCTGTAAAACATTGATATCTTACCGAAATTCAGAATGTAAACATTCTACTACCAATTTTAATTTTCGCTCTTTAACAGGGTATGAATTTAGATCAAAACAGGCGCAGAAAGTCAACAGCAATTACAGTTTTCTTTCTTTATTAATGATTCGATTTAACATTTCAGAAGGTTTAAACGCAAAGCAGACGATCTATTCAAAAAAGTCGAAGGGAAAAAATAATACGAAGAATTTCAAATTTATTAAAAAAAATAACGTATCTCTAAATCGTTTGCAGATTTTTTTTTTTTTTTTTTTGTTTTGATTTCTCAATATTGACCTTGCTTGTAGTTTAAACGTTGTGCTTAAATGGGTATAGTAATTCTAAATGTGTGACAAAGTTATTTTCAAGTTTGTAGCTTTTAACAAACATTTAACAAAAAGGGTTCTGTGTAGTAGAGTTATAAAATAGTTCTACAAGTATTTAATCAACAAATCAGCTAATAAGTTACTGTTTTCAATTTAATAGCAATTTTTTTCAATATAAAAGCATAGAAGCTGATAAACAAAACTAATAAAAAATAATTAGATTCACTTATTTTTCGACTGTAGAATTTAAAACGGTTAATTATGCACTGAAGTCATGATGCTTAGTTTTACCACACAAAAATATTTTTATATATTTTTGAATTAGCTGTAATGATAGAATGTACTGTATGAAATATAGGAAATTTTAGTATATTAAAAAATTGCAAGTTTTCAGGAAGAAAAAAATTGTTTTAAGGATTTTTAGATACATTTATTTCATTTGAAATGTGAAACATTTTGTCAACTGATACTTCCTATGGCTGTTTCATTTCAGAGCGATATTAAATCAAATTTTAATTCCTAATGATTTGACGCTAGGTTACATAATACTATTCTTCTTATTCTGAAAAAAGGAATCCCTCATAAAGTACTTGTGCACAAACAATTTATACTTAATAACGAACAATTAAAACGAGTGTCACTTCAAAAGAAAGCAAAATTACGGTTTTCTTAATTGGTTTAAAAAAGAGTACTAGCCATAATTTGCACCAATTCCGCTCGGCGAACTCTGATTATCAAAGATGTGCCCCTTTCAAACGCAATTCTCCCTTCACAATCGGCAGAATCTGGAGAATGATAAGGGCATAAGTTGCTTTTTAGCTGCGACTGTTAACACTAGAAAAAAATGGGTCGGTTTCTCATGTAAGGTGTACTAAGGTACGCTATTTAAACATATTTCCAAAAAATGCATTTTTTGAGATGTGCCCCTTTCATTCTGGATGTGCGAAATGTTAATTTTAATTAGGTCTACTGTTGATAAGTAAGAGTTCAATGCTAATAAATTAATTGACTTCCTCATTCAATTTTACTCACATACATACATACTCAGGTGTGTGTGTGTGTGTGTGTGTGTGTGTGTGTGTGTGTGTGTGTGTGTGTGTGTGTGTGTGTGTGTGTGTGTGTGTGTGTGTGTGTGTGTGTGTGTGTGTGTGTGTGTGTGAATAATTAACCAACCATTAATTCTTCCATTCTAAAAAACAAGAATTTTATGACCCTTAGAGACAGGTTAAAATATAACAATCTGTAAACCGCTAAAAGGAGGAGAAAAAGTATTTCTTTCTATACTTCTCAATAAGAGTAGGGGGGGGGGACTGTACAGAAAGGTCAAACTGATTGCTCACATTTTGTGCGATACATGCAACTAAGTGATGAAACAAAATACACACATATATATATATTTCCATAAAAATCAGTTTACAGGGAATTAAGGGACGGTCGACCAGTTTATACGAAAAAAAATGAAGAATTTTTTGTTTGATTTTAAGGTGAGAAGGGTTCTATTTTATTTCAGATATACAAAGTCTTTTTATTTGAAAAAGGAAATATAGCAATACATTGTACTTAGTATTCTAATTTAGCTTAGTAACGAAACTTTACCCTTTTTTATAATAGCTCTAGATAGTGTATCTGCAAAACATACCTTTTGGATTTTGCAAATGTTACCAAAAAATCAAAAATAAAATAACTGTGTAGGAGAATGTGGGACAAAGTGAAATAGCAGGGCGAAGCGAATTGATAAAATATTTTCAGTTTGCAGCGCTACCTATTTGCAGTAATTTAACTAAGTTCCCAGACATATAGTTGATTCCTGTCAAAAAATAAATTTCTCCAAAGATCAATGAAAAAAATCATACAAGCCATTTTAAAATTTGATACCTTTGTTGGAATATTTTTTTTTTTCAAAAATATTTTTTGTTATTATAAAATGATAAAATTTTTGTAATTATCATTTAAATTATTAATTGAGATCTACTGAAGTCCAGTGCAGTCCTAATTTAGTTTATATTAGGCATTTTTTAATTTTAAATGTTCAATGTAATTTGTCGAGTGCACGCGGGGCAAAGTGTGAAATACTTCATTTCGTTTATTTGTTCATTCATTTAGTAAATCGAGGACATGTATCTTCATTTATTATTTTATTTACCTTCTTTTACTTAATTACTTACTTATTTATTCATTCATTTACTCATTTTCTTATTCATTCTCTATTTGATTCACTCATTTATTTTTTCTCACACATTAATTTATTTATTTATTTACTTATTCGTTTATTTTTCATTAATATATTTTTTTTTCGCATTTTGAATGAAAAATAATTAATCGTCGAATAGAAAATTTTTCATAACAAAAATATTTTGTTTTTCACTTTGCTCCATGATGTTTTGAGGTGAAAAGTTCAAAATAACTGCCAAAGCTGAAAAATTATATTTCAACGAAAGTTGTATTACGAAATACATTACTCATTTTTTATGTACAATAATTTTTAGAGCAAAATTCCCATTTGTTCCTTTTGAAACAGGTACTTAACACTTAACGATTTCACTTTGCCCCACATTTCAATACATCCAGAAATCCAAAATAAATTGGCACTCAAATGTATTAGAAAAAACCCGACCTATTTTTGTATAAGTAGCATTTATAGATGTCTTTTAACATGTCTTCATGTCTTACAATTACTTTTTGGACCCACTTTCACCAATATTAAAAAATAAAAAGTAGATTGCAAATTAACAAACATTATACAAGTATTTATGGGGGGGGGGGGTGTGAATTACGTAAAATGGTGGGCATCCAATAGAAATCCAAAGCAACCAACAGGAATAATTGGAAGCAGCTCGAAAAGACTTATATCCAGCAGTGGATTGTCGACGTTTGCTACTGATGATGATGATGATACAAGTATTTACCTCCATATAAAATAAGACATGAGTTAATTGCTTATAATAGTAAATATTTACTGGCGTGCATAAAAAAACAATTTCCTTAAAAATAACTATGCATATGATTTTAAGGGCACCTAGACTAATACACTAACATGAAGTCTGAAATGTTCTCTGACAAGTGAAGATAATTTCCAATTTTGAAATGTCGTATAACGTCCGAAAGTAAGCAATAAAGTTATTAATAGTCAGACTTCTGAAGAAGCCCGTTTTTTAATTAAAAACGAAAAATTTAAGGATCATATCAGAAGTACAATTTTCAAAGCTTAAAATTATTCTGCCACTACTAGCACTGTCACTCTGGCCTAAAAATGCAGCCTCTCACTGAAAACTGTTGTATAAATGTTTATATTGTCACAAATATTAACATTAATGTCAATACAATGATTTCTTAATCTCTACTGCTAATTTATTGTCACAGACAATGATTTGCAGCTTTGCATTATGAGATTACTCTTGATGTATCTTATTACCCCTAAAAATGTATCTCCTTTGCTGCAAATAAATGAAAAAGCATTAGTTTACCCCATTTATGCCCAGTAGCCTAAAAATGGGACGCTTGTTAGTTACTGCATACCAAAACCTGTAATGGGTATATCATTTTACTAAAGCTGTTTTTCACAAGTTAAATTAGTCCTTCTTCTTGAGAAAACCAGTTAGAGCCACTATTTGGACATCAGAGATTATTTATTGAGAACTATTTTCAGACAAATCAGTCAAGCAACGATCCAGCATGGGTAGCCGCAGAAAGTAAGTTTTTTTTCTTGCGAACTTATTTTTCATAAAATTAAACTATTTTAAAATGCTTTGCTTAAAATTGATCAGAGAGGCCTTCTGTAATCTTACTTTGCACAAGTAAAGTCAAGTAAGTCGTATTTTGCTCACATATCTGCCAAATGTCTCATAAACAGGACGTTAAATAACTTGATAAATATGGCAACGGCGAACTATTTCAAGCCTAAAATGTATGTAAACCATTCCAAGTAAGAGTTTTAAGCAGATAAAAATGGAAAAAAAATGTCAAAAAAAATTTGGGCATAAATGGGTTAACTTTTAGAACTAGTATTGACAACGAGTGTCGGACACATAAGTTTTTCTCTTTCTAAATACAGTGAACTCTCACTTATACACCGCATCATTTATGCACCTTTTTCACTTATACGACGATTTTCAGTGGTCCCAGGGCATTCCATAGTAAAATAATGATAATTTCATTCGTTTATGCGTCGCTCTAAAGATAAATATTTCATTTATGCGCCGAATTTTTCGAAAAATGTAGACAATTTAATTTATTTTCTTGAAAAATGAGCATGTTTCTTCACTTTCCTCTTTAATCCTTCTCTTTTATTGCTTACGGAAGGCAATTTTTCCACATGAACTAGAGTTCGGAGAGGTACAATTATCTGTTATGGATCGTTTTAAAAGGACCAGTTTGTGATTGGGTATGCTACAATTTTTGTTTTCTCCTTATCATTGCAATTAGGTTTCAGTAGTTACCAAACCGTAGTAATATGACCTTTTTCTATATAAATATTCTTATTCATTCTCTCATTAGAAGCTATGTTGCATTTTAGACTTTTAAATAGGCTTGTTCACTTATGTGTCTCTCTCACTTATACGCCATTTTCTGATGGTTCCTTGGGCCGGCGCATAAGTGGGAGTTCACCAGTGAACTCTCACTTATGCACCGCCTCATTTATGCGCCTTTTTCACTTATACGACGATTTTCAGTGGTCCCTGCACATTCCATAGTAATATAATGATAATTAATTTCATTCAATTATGCGTCACTCTAAAGATAAATAATTCACTTATGCGCCGAATTTTTCGTAAGATGCAAACAATTTAACTTAGTTTCCTACAAAATTAGCATGTTTCTTCACTTTCCTCTTCAATCTTTCGCTTTTATTGCTCACGGAAGGCAATTTTTATACATGAACAAAAATTCGGAGAGGGACAAATACCTATTATGATACTATTTTTGTTTTATCCTTATCATTGTAGTTAGGTTACAGTAATCTAACCATCAACCGTAGTAATCTAACCATTTTCTATAGAAACACTATTTCAGGCTTGTTTACTTATGCGCCTATTTCTGTTGGTCCCTTGGGCCGGCACATAAATGAGAGTTCAATATATTGAAATATTATTGAGCTTTCGTTTCCTTAGGTAAATTTAATTCTTCAAATCTAACGTATAAAACCACAAAAAAAAAAAAAACTTCAATCTCTTTTTTCCAAAAGTACAGATTTTTGCTATGAATGATTACTTAGTAGGAAACGTATTTATTGCATCAATAACCGCAATAAAAGTAACATAACGACATCTGTGACAAGTGCACATATTAAAGATGTGTTTTTGTATGTTGTGTAACAATTAAAGTTTCGTTTTTCTCTTCTTTCCTTTTCTTTTTTGTGTGTGTGTATGAGTATCTGGCAAGCCCTCTTTTCGCAATAGTTATCTTGCTTTCGGTAAAATGAAAAACTATCGCTTTTACTTTTTAAGTTTTATTTCCGTTTTTCAGTTTTAAAAATAATTCTAACAAGAAGTTTTAACAAGCTTTGCAAAATATGTGCGTAGCTGGTAATGTGCTACAGCATACGTTATTTTTTTGGATATGAAAATATGTTATTTTTCAATTACTGATTTTACGGAAACATTTTAAAACCATTTTTGTAATGAACTTTTTAAAAGTTCTAAGACTTCTAGATTCCACACCACCTAAATGCATTAATCACTTAAAACTGAAACGAGCATGTATATTTTTTGGGTTAAAAATTGTTTTAAAACTAAATATCAAATACAAACTTCAAATGAAAATGTTTAAAATATGTTTGAAAGTTGAAACGATTTATAACTTGTTCATAACTTTTATTTAACTTTTAATTCCATATATCTTGTTCAAATATTACATTTGTGGAAGTTTTTAACCCATTTATGCCTAGTAGCCTGAAAACGGGACGCTTGTTAGTTACTGCATACAAAAACCTGTAATGGGTATATCATTTTACTAAAGCTGTTTTTCACAAGTTAAATAGTCCTTCTTGAGAAAATCAAATAGAGCCACTAGTTGGACATCAGAGTTTATTAATTGACAGCTATTTTCAGACAAATCAGTCAAGCAACGATCCAGCATGGGTAGCCGCAGAAAGTGTTTTTTGCGAGCTTTGTTTTCATAAAATTAAACTGTTTTAAAATGCATTGCTTAAAATTGATCACAGATGCCTTCTGTAAGGTTATTTTTCAAAAGTAAAGTCAAGTAAGGTCGTATTTTGCTCACATATCTGCAAAATATACCATGAACAGGACGTTAAATAACTTAATAAATATGACAACGGCGATATATTTTAAGCCTAAAATGTTTGTAAGCCATTCCAAGTAAGAGTTTTAAGCAGATAAAAATTGAAAAATCATTGTTAAAAAAAACTTGAGCATAAATCGATTAATTTCAATTTTCGTTTCAGCCTTTTATTTTTTGGTAAAACTTTACTTTTCAAAATTAATATATTTTACTGCGTAATAATTTAGAAGGACGAAATACTTAAAGGTTTTATTCATGTTTTTATTTTACACAGTATAGATTCAAGCTATGAACTTATTATTTTTTACGGCATTGAACTTAAAAGAATTTGCCATGTTTGATTTATATTGCTAGCGCTTTCCTTTTTTATCGTTCTAAAATTTCTTCTTGTAAATGACAATGTTTTAAAGAAGTTCTGCAGGAAGTAAGATCAAAGTATTTACTAAAAGATACAGACTACCTTTTTGGAAAAGGAGATTTCTTCTCTTGAAACTAGTTCTTTCGAAACATAAATCCTAGGAAATTTCTAATGGTACCCCATCTGTGAAATACTCTAAAACGCTTTGTTCAGTCATACCAGCAAAGTACTTTAGAAGAAAAGGCTCTGCATATTTGTTTTCGGTTTTTACGGCAAGGGAGGATAAAACTTGCAAAGTATGCAATTAAGCTTCTTGGAGGGAAAAAAATGTTTCAAAAGAACTATTGTTCTCAAAATGATTAAAATGTTTAAGTTTCCAAAAAAAAAAAAAAAAAAAACGTTGAAAAAAATATTTATATTTTCCCTGTTTTTTCTATTTGCATTTTTTCCAGCAGAAATATTTCTTACTTCTTCTTTTGATTCAAGACACGATAAAAAGTAAGAACTTTTTGAAAGTGAACTTTTTCCATCCCACATTGTTGTTGTTGTTGTTGTTGCTGTCTTTTGCCATCTAGGCTGGCAATCTGCGGTGTGGAGGCTGCTTCACTTTTCCAACTCTACAGTAATTTAGAGTCTGACCTATTCTACATTAGTTGCTACTTTTAAACACTTATGTACTAACTATTGATAAGGATGAGTTTACAACTTTATTTAAATATGTGTTTAGAGGTTTCCGGGGCTACGTTATCAATTAATAACATCTACTTTACAAGCATTTTCTTCATCTTTCTTTAAATCAGTATCAAATTAAATTCCCAAAACCAAAGCTCATACACACCCTAAGCAACGCCTCATTTCATAAGGAGTAACCAGAATGTCGGAAACATTAGTTTGTTTTCTAACAAATAAACGATTAATTTGATAGAAGAATTTGAAGAAGATAGAATTTGATGAATTTTATGTTATTACCCTTTGCAAAAATCTCTGTAAAATAGCACACGTATTATGAGTGGGTAACCCGGGATTTTTCAAACTGATTTGGTTACTGGAATGATATTCTCAAAAAAAAAAAAAAAAATCTTCATAATTAGTTAGCAGTATTAAAAGAACGCGAGTTACCTCCTTTCTGTACATCAGAAAAACGAAAATGGACTTACATTAGTTTGATTTTGAGGAATAGAATTGTTATCATTACTTAATGCTTCTTTTATTTGATGCATCTGTTATTCAGGAGCAAATTACTAGGGTTCAAATTTGTGATGCATTGCTATTATTATTCAACCGCGACGAGATGGCCATTGTCAATCAAATGAGAAAACGAGTCTATTCCTTAAAATAGGTAGAGAAGGAAGAAACTCCAGTGTGCCATATTTGCAAGTTTAACGACATTTTGGTGAAGTGATAAGTTTTATGAAATATTAAATAATTCTTCGAGCCACACCTGCATTTGGCGAGGAAGTGAAAACAAGTCTTTGCTTTCTTTATTGCAACCCTTATGTTACCATTTTGTTTTTAAATTTAAATGAACAGTTGGAGGCGCTGCAGTCAATGGCCAATGGCTGCGGAAAAATATAAAACCAAGACGCACCTACTTTCTTGTATCCAATGAGAAATCTTTCTCGACTGTGCAAAAATTAAAATAGGTTCCTCTTTGGCTAATTTCTCAAATTGGGAGACCAATTAAAGGTAAGCAAGATGACGTATTCAAGCTTTATAACCAATGCCGCAATTGTGAATCCCAATCCTCAATTTTCATCTGCGTATCACCCCTTCCTAAAAATGGACAATCCTGAAAAAAGGAGGAGTCATAGGCCATCTCTGCGAAGTTGAATAATAATCGTGCTTTTTGTTTTGCAATGTAAACAAAACAACTGACCCAGTGGATTAGCTTTACATGCCGGATGTGGCCCACGGGTTGTTAGTTAAGAACCACTGCTTTAGATATCAGTAAACATTAATATTACCAAAACGTGATTATTTTAGTTAAATCCGGGTAAACATTAAAAATGAATTTAAACATTAATATGTTTTTATTTACCATAGTTTTAACATTTTAATACAAAAATATTTTTTAAGAACTAATTTTACAATATCCAATTTCGCGAAATATATTTTTGCTCTAAACAATTATTGTGTTTAATGTAAAAATTGTATACCACAAAATGTATTTCGATAATCTCAGTTTTTCAATATGATTTTTTTTTTTTTTACTTTTAGTGTTTCTTCTCATTTTGACGTTTGAAACCAAATTTGAAAGAAAAGATTCCGTGCACTGAAGAAAATGAGTAAGTTATGACTAAAGCTTTTCATTCTTTTTTCATTACCAATTCTTCTTTTTCGTTCTATGAAGCAGCTTCTCAAAGTTCTTTTGTTCCCTGTTTCTGAAGTCACAAAATGAGAAAATAGAAAATATACACCAGCATGCTTTTTAGAACAAAAACACAGAACTTTTGTTTGTTTCTTCGCAGATGTGTCAAAATTTGAAGGTAGCTTCTGTTTGAAAAAGAGGAAAAAAACCAAACGAAACAAAGCGAAGAAAACCTCGATTTTTGCAGTCGATGTAGCAAATATTAAACTTTCATATTAAATTTAAAGAAAAGCGCAAATCAAAGCAAATAAGTCAGATTTGAAATAGCTTTTCGTTTTCATGTTTTATTTTCAACTTGTTTGTGGGTTATTTTTTAATGCAGTGCTATTTTTAATATTTTGGGCTAAAAACATATTTTCTTCACTACGTACTCTAATAGATATACGTATACTTAAGGGTCAAAAAAAATTTGATTGCACTTCCTGATAGCACAAAAGTACATACGGTGCAATACCAAACTGCTAATTTTATGAATCAGTCATTTTAGTGAAATGTCCCAGCTGGAAATCATTAGGACTTTAAAACATGATTTAAAAAGTCTGCTGCAAAGATTAAACAGATACTAGCTGCCAGGGCAGCTAGATTAACTTCCATTGGCATGTTGATGCATAACGTCCCCCCTCTCTAACTTTTACCTCATTCTGAAGTTATATTATTTGATATAATTTAATGTTCATTCGATTCCAAGACATACCGCGCACGTGGCCAGGCGTTGCACGGACACTTTGTGCCTTGAAAGTAGTGAGGAAATTTTCAAGAAACTACTCCTCGCCAAGGCTGCTCGCTAACAGGCGCTTCACGCCTTTACTTTTTTCCTACATAAAAAAATCATTCGAATTATTGAGATGCTTCGTGCCTTCAAGATGGTGAGGAAAGTTTCAGTAAGTTCATCTCGCTCAAAGGAAAAAATCAGACATAGATATTCAGTTTTTAATATAAGTAGATGACTTTTCAACAAATGAATGTTTCAAAATATTGCAAGTAGCTAGCGATAAAAATCCCACATAAGTAGCCCGCTTATGAGTTTCGTGTTTTATTTAGTTAAGCCTTCATTAATAATTATCATTATCATTGTTATTACTGTTTCATAGCAACCACGTTTTGCAACAATGGATTTCATATTTAATCATTTATTAGGCTTAATCGCTTTAAATTTGACTACTTATTAATTGATATCTTCGCTAATTAAAATCGTATAATTATATAAATTGAAACTAATGAAGCCTGAAAAATTATCTATCTATCGGTACCTGGTTCGACTTTCAGTTCATTGGCGTTCAGGAGAAAGAAGCGTGACATAGAAAGAAAGATAGTTAGAAAGAAAGATAGTTAAAAAGATACTCAGTTTTTAATATAAGTAGATATGAAAATCATTTAAAATATTCCTTTCACATGTAAATATAACTATAGTTATTTATAGTCTTGAAAAAAAAAACACTCAGAAAAATTGTTTTTAGTTTTAACTCCAACATCGTCTGTGGTTAATACTCTTCATTACGTTGCAACTGTTTTAAAAATAGGTACACTCTTTCTGGTAAAAAATTTGAGGAGACTAAGTAGTATGGTTTTAATGCATAGTCAATAGTTTCGAATTTTGCACTCAGCAAACAAAATCAGGTTTTTTCTTTTTCCAATAGTTTATTTGACCTGCTTTGATGAACTGCTACCTTACTGTATTTAAAAGTGTGTGTGTGTGTTTGAGATTGGAGACATAATAATAAGTTTAAAGTTATTGTTATAGTTTATTACTAATCTGTAGTTTAGCTTCTCGTTGTGATCAAAACAGTTTCCTAAAGACTAAATTGTTCACTCTGTAATATTTTGTAAATCACTTTAATTTTGCAACAAAATTTTAATTTGTAAGGTCAGTCCCCAATAGATGATGCGTTAAACCTGTCCATATTTACTTCTATACAGACAGCATTGTGCATGTGTAATATTAAAAATTAAGACAGATGTGTATTTAATTTTGAGAAACTGTAAAACAATCACCATTTTCGTTAGTATTAATTGATTTTTAAAGTGTAACTGTAATCTGTAAGCAAATAAATTAATTATATTTTTATGTAGTAGTATCTTATGTTTTTTTTTTTTTTTTTTTTTGTCCGACAGCATTTTCAAAAACCTAAAAGCATAATGTGCAAAACATCGCAAAGAAACGATACAATTCTCCATTTTTCAAAACTTTTTTATTCTAACTCATTAAAAAGAAAATTTGAATTGAAAGCCTATAAAAATCACTAAAAACGGTGAAGAATATTTCATTGTTCTGAATTTTTAAGCTCATTCGAATTCATTGTTCAATTTCAATTTATTTCCTTTTTTCCTACGTCTCCACCATTCACAACCTGGCCTTATTATAACAACTTAAAAATAAAAATCTTACTCTTATTGCTCAATCTTAATATGTATTCCTAAATATCTGAACAGCATGTCTTAAAAATCATTACAGCAATTCGCAAAATAATCTTAAATCAAGTATCATACTAATCGAATTAATCAAATGAAGTGCAAATGGAAATGAAAACACAAAGACTATTTGCTTATAGGTAAGATTTGAATACAATAAAAATGTTATTCAATTATGATTTTGAAATAAATTCTATCACAATTATGATATAAAAGCTGTCACCACTGCATAAAAAATGGTATGTTAATACTTATCAAAACGTTTGCAATACTACAAGACAATTGTTTATTCTTACATTCCCCAGAGAACACGCAGTTATTACAGAAATCATCCCCGCCGCATTCTTCATTTCCATCTTATTCCAAAAAGGCTGCACCAATTAATTCTGAAAGCACTATATCCCAAACTAGTTCATTAACAGTCTGACTCCTCCAACGTTTTCATTACTTGCAATATTATCCCAAGCAACGTGCAACAAAGGAGAGTTAATTACTAAAGTTGAAAATTTGATTACACGTCATTCTCTGAGCAGAAGTTTTCTTTCTGTTCTGAAACATTCGACGTGCATTTCGTGAAACGTATCAATTTTGCCCTCCTCCTTCTTTGCAAGGCATGAATATTAACAATAGGGAATTTCCCATTGGAGTTAATGTGCTATTTTTGTCGAAACTCCCTCCCGATTGTGCTTAATTATTTCATCACGAAGCAATAAATCGAATGTATATTCGCTTCATTATAACTATCTGGTTAATAAATCATTGGAATTGAACTTATTTCGTTACTTTTGTTCTTTAAGAACGAAATTCGGCATGTAAAATTTAAAATCGTACAAGTTTACATCAATTGCTTTTTAACTAAATGTGAGTTATCTAAATTTTAAATTTGAAAATGGTTAAGATGTAGTTTGCACGGATTTTTTACCGATGCAGTTACTTGTTTCCGCTTATAACTATAATTCCTATTGCGTCTTATTGGAGAGAAAAAAATTGTTTTTATTGAGAATATCTAAGACAGTTTAAATATTTAAAAACTAAACAAGGCAAAACCTAAGCAAGCATGTATCTGTGGATTTTTGATATTATCACTTCATAAGCTAAAATAAGTCTTTAATATAAAGGCTTTTACTTATATGAAAATAGTCGTTTTTAGCCACTGAACTATTTTGCATGTACGAATATTAACCCTCTTCTACTACGGTGATTTAAGATCACACATACACTACTGTTGAGTAGGATCCGACATACTCTTTTTTGAGCCTTTTTTTAACATAAAAAACTATTTATCTTTTGGAAATTGGATACTAATGTAAAGTAATGATACTATAGGATGTAAAAATAAATTGGACAGAATTTTAAATTTGATTTGGGTCGGATACGACCCACCGTAGTAGAGGAAGATTAACAATAGGGAGTTTCCCATCGGAGTTAATGTTCCATTTTTATCGAAATTCCCTCTCGATTGTGCTTAATTATTTCATCACGAAGCAACAAATCGAATGTGCATTCACTTCGTTATAACTATCTTGCATGCATCTGCATGCATTTTTTAGAATACTTTCCCGTTAAAAATAAAAGAAAGACGAAAAAAGTATTAAAAGTGGCTTAATGCATCAAAAAATATCGCCAAGTTAAAAAAATATCGCCAAGTCCGAAAAAAAAAAGCCAAAAGAAATAAAAAGGTAAAATGAATATCGAAAAATTAAAACTTTGAAAGTAGGGTATTGAGATGGGGAATTTGTGTGTCGGTCGGTCTGTCTGCCACCCCCCCCCCCCTAATAACTTTTAAATAAACATTCCGATTTCGACAAACTTTTTTTTGTTGGAAAGATCTCGGCGAGCACAGCTCATTCCCATATTTGATTTTTCGATTTGAACAATTTTTGGTTCAACTTTGAACCGTTCAAACAACCTGTCCCGCGATGCTAACTTTTGAGTGAACAATCCGATTTGAACAAACTTTGTTTTGTTAGAAAGATGTTATCAAGGGTACTTCATTCCCGTATTTACATTTCCGATTTGAACAGTTTTTCGTTCAACATTGAACCGCTCAAGCAAGTTGTCACCGCTAATAACTTTTGAGTGAACAGTCCGATTAAAAAAAAATTTTTTTTGTTCAAAGGTTCTCAGCAAGGATACTTCATTGCCGTATTTAAATTTTCAATATGAACATTTTTTCGTTCAACATTGAACCATTCAAGCAAGATGTCACCCCTAATAACTTTTGAGTGAACAGTCCGATTTAAATAAACTTTTTTTTTTGTTCGAAGGATCTCAGCAAGAATACTTCATTACCGTATTTAAATTTTCAATTTGAACATTTTTTCGTTCAACATTGAACCGTTAAAACAACCTTTCCCCACCTAATAACTTTTGAGTGAACCGTTCGAATGGAATAAACTTTTTGTTGTTTGAAAGATCTCGGAGAGGCTCATTCCCATACTTCACTTTTTGATTTAAACCATTTTTCGTTCAATAGTGAACCGTTCAGAAAAAAAATTTAACATAAGCGCCTAAAATGTTAAATTTTAGGCGGGAAATCTAAATTGAATGTTGATCCTGAACTTAAAGTTGGATTTCCTTCAATAGCTTTGTAATAAAATGGTTTTGATAAATAATGTTTGTAAAGTACTTTTCTGAATAATCTTCTGTGAGGACTCTGATTCCGACTCCGCAAACATGGCGGAAATGCAGGCTCAGAAAAAAAAATGACTGACTGTGTAGACTATTTTTTGTTTATTTATTCATTTGTTTTATTTTATTTATTATTGTTTTTTTTTTCTTTGTCAGACGTTTTTTTTTTTTTTTTTTTTTTTTTTAAACTTTTTCATTCACGAGAGCATTTTATTCTTTATTTATATTTAACAACTGGAAACGGATTAAAAATAAAATTCGAGACATTTTATTAACGAACGAGGTTTTTTTTTTCTTTCTTTGATAAAATGTGTTTTGATGTTCTTTGTACTTTTATTTTATTTATTTATTTTTTTTTCTTTTCAAAACGATTGTGGCATTTTTCTACGGAAGAACTATAACAGTTACATTCTTTAAAAGGTGCGACAAAACTTTATTTACTCGTTTATTTACTTTTTACGTGTCCATTTCATCTGATGAGAGGGGTATATTTTGCTTTTAGAAATCAGCTTTAAGTGCTATAAAGGTATGTTTGACATAATTTTTTATCTCAGATAATCAAGAGAATAATGATCAGATGCTAGAATGCCGATGTCGATGTACGGGAAAGTAGGCTCGTTTAGTTCTTGACAGAACTTCTTGTTAACCATTATTTCAGATACTTACGCTCTCTCATAATTTTTACTTTCCTTTCGGTTAGTGTACTTAGCACGGTTAAATTTAACACACTTCCGCTATTTAACTGTTGCCAGAAACAATGAAAAAAAAATAGTAATTTTAAAACTATAGTTTTGTTAATAAATTTAACACATTAGTTTCAATGCAAAACGTAAAGAAGCATATATTTGTTGATTTTGGGCTTTAAATCATTTTCTAAGATAAATATAAACCTTTAATATAAGGGATATCAGGTATATAATGATCGTCGTTTTTATTATCTTCTCTTTGTAGGCATGAATATGAAAATTAGTAAATTTCCCATTGGAGTTAATGTTCTATATTTTTTAACTCCCCCGCGATTGTGCTTAACTATTTCATCACGAAGCACTAAATCGAATGTATATTCGCTCCATTATAACTATCTGGTTAAAAAATAATCAAGATTGAACTTATTTCGTTACTTTCGTTTTTCGTTGAAAAACGAAGCTCAACACATACTATTTAAAATTTTGCAAGTTTACATTAATTGCTTCTTAACTACAGGTGAGTTACATTAATTTTAAAGCTGAAAATGGAGGAAATGTAGTTTGCATGCATTTTTTTCTTTGTTAAAGACTATTTCTGTATTTGATTCTTTGTCATACTTTTCATATTATATTTCACATAATTTGCTTCCAGTTATCGGGTAAAATTTATTACTGTTGAATTTAACAAACTTCCACTCAGGCCCGTTATTTCGGGGTTCAGGGGGGGGGGTCAATTGCCCCCCCCCCCCTGACTTTGGGAAATCAATGTATTTACATGTAATTAGGCGTGGTTTTTGCCACCTTTTGGCGAATTTACATTGTGACTACACCCTTTGGTCCCTCCCTGGAAAAATTCGAAATGT
Organism: Uloborus plumipes; assembly: GCA_038373865.1. Lineage (NCBI taxonomy): Eukaryota > Metazoa > Arthropoda > Arachnida > Araneae > Uloboridae > Uloborus > Uloborus plumipes. The sequence continues at coordinate 69,930 of JAXGGA010004489.1, read as the reverse complement.
CGGTCCTGCGTCCACTATTTGATTGTTGCCAACAACAATGAAAAAGAGAGAGTACTTTTAAAGCTATAGTTTGTAACTAAATTTAACACATTAGTTTTAAGGCAAGACCTAAGCAAGCATATATCTGTGAATGTTTGATATTAAATCACTTTATAAGCTAAAGATGAGCCTTTAATATAAAGTCTTTTACTTATATGAAAATCGTCGTTTTTAGCCACTAAACTATTTTGCATGCACGAATATTAACAATAGGGAATTTCCCATCGGAGTTAATGTTCTATTTTTATCAAAACTCTCTCCCTATTGTGCTTAATTATTTCATCACGAAGCGATAAATCGAATGTATATTCGCTTCATTATAACTCTATCTGGTTAAAAAATCGTTTCGACTGAAGTTATTTCGTTACTTCTGTTCTTCGTTAAAAAATGAAATTCAGCTCGTAAAATTTCAAACTGTACAAGTTTACATTAATTGCTTTTTAACTAAATGCGAGTTATGTAAATTTTAAATTTGAAAATGATAAAAATGTAGTTTGCATGTATTTTTATTTATGCAGTCGCTTGCTTCTGCTTATAGCTTGTAGGAGCTATAATGACTAGCATGCTCAGGGCCGTCATTTCAAGCTTTTTCAGGGAGGGGGGGAGGGCAAAGTGTCCAAACAAAATGCAATTTCATTGAAAAACAACAAAAGCCACGCCCACTTATAGGTAAATACATTGATTTCTTAAAGTCAAGGGGGGCAATTGACATCCCTGACCCCCCCCCCCCCCCCAAATGACGGGCCTGAGTATTTTGCTTTTTATTTAAAAAAATGTTTTTGTTGAGAATATCTTAGATAGTTTAACTATTTAGAAACCAAGCATCAAAAAACAATACATCAAAACAAACAATCAATTGAAATAAGTAAAAAAAAAATGCACTGTGAGTAAAATGGGGTAACGTGTGAAATACTACAAATGAACACTTATAAAGTGGATTAAAGACTCAGCAAGCAGCTGCTTCAAGGATATAAAATACCAACCTTGAAACAGCTGTTTGCTGAGTTTTAAACTCCTTTTAAATGTGTTTATTTGTACTTTTTACTCTTTGTCTCATTTTGCTCATTTCACAGCTTAAAGTTTTTGACTGCTTGTTCACAAATACACAGTGGACTTCAGTAGACAGCAACTAAACTTGACACTGAACGTCACTACGGGCGGAGCCAAATAGATCACAAGCAGTCAGCAATCTCCTCTAATTCGCCAAGTAGGCTTTAACGTTTTATCTAGCTCGTTTTTCGTAGGCTAACGTCACGCAAACGTCACGTTGACGTCACGATGTTGTTGTTAAGAAATGTAGCAGTGTAGTATAGAAGTGGGCATACTTAAGGCATTCATAGGTCCCATTTTAAACAGGGAAGACTCGGTTTTTAAAGGACTGCCGTTGTCACAAAACGCAAACACTGATTCAGACCGAAGAAATATCCTGCTTTTTGAAAGAGAGTAAACTAAAAGAGCAAATTTACTTACAGTAAGGATTTTTGTAAGTAGGAGACTAGATAAATGGAAAGAATTTGAATTCAAGAACGTTTCCGAATCATTATTATTACACTAAAAATTGAGATTTTGTTTTTACAGCATAATACTGGCAGCAGAGGCTCCAGTTTAAAACTAACACATTAATAAATTATAAAAGTGGCAATTTTACAGTTTATTACTGTAAAGTTAGCAATCTCTATATAAAAAAAAGACGGGCTTTGTTTGTACGTTTGTAACCGCTGGCCAGAAGCCCCACAGTACCTACAGACCGGAAACTTGGTACAAAAATTCGAACGTATCCCCGTGTAATGCATCTCGAAGGCCAAATTCTATATTTCGAATTATTTATTTTTAAATTTATTAATTAGTCTCACTTTTGATGTATCCGCCATATTCGAGGGGGGGGAATCTTCCCCCACCCCAAAACATTGTGTATCGCTGGAAAGGGTTATTTCTGAAAAAGAAATGTTTTAGCATGTTTCTCTCCGTTAATTAGAACAGGAGATATTAATTAATCAAATTTAGTCAATTTTCAAGGCTTAATTATGTACGCAAAACGGAAACACTAGATCCATTTTCCATACAAGCTGCTCTTTCTTCCGTGGTTTAAATTTACGTATAGAGTTAAGCCTTAAAACGTGACTGAATTTGAGTATATCTCCTATTACTTACTTAACATAATGTATTTTTGATTTATTTGGCGGATTGTTTTAAACTTTAAAAGGACTTTTAGTGTAGTTTAAAAGGTTGTGGAGAAAACATTAAAACTAGAATTTTTTATGCGACATTTTAAAAGAACTCAATGCATTTACAGCTTTTAAAATACTATAAGATTTATAGCTTTGATGCCTAATAAGTGAATTTGAGGTGTAACATAAGAATATATTCTTAAAAATTAAAGTTTTGTTGTGGCCAACAACTCTCACAACATTTTAGAAAATTATAGTAATTGGCCCCCTATGATGAGAACGCTACTGATAACTCTAAATGTTTAGCAACAGAAAAAGTAGATGAGTTTAATGTATTAAATAAGCGCATGTCTCTAAAATACTTACAAAATATTTTTGGAGGCGAAATAGACAAGATAAAAGCACCGAAATATCAGGAGGGAGTTTTAAATAATGTATGACCGTTATATAAAGTTTGGCGTTTTTTTTTTTTCAAAAGGATTTTCCTAAAAACCAGGGCTGCGGAGTCGGAGTCGGAGTCGAAGAGTCGGAGTCGGACGGATTTTGGACCAAAGGAGTCGGAGTCGGAGTCGCTGAAAAACATGTCGACTCCGACTCCGACTCCGACCACCCCCGATTTGGATGAAATTTTATGGAGGTGAAAACATATCTTTGAAACTAACATATACAAATTTTCAGCTTCCAATATATCCAAATCCTAAGCATCTAGGATCATTAAAAAGATCTTCAAAATGGCGGGTCTGCTTTGTGAAACGAATTGCTATGTTTGGGCTTAAGCAAGTGAATAAAAAATGTTAAAATAAAGTTTGGCCATTTAACAATAAAAGGATTCGTTTTGTACGGAGTCAAATGACAAGAGCAGCACTTGACTTTTGCTCTGGAGAAAATGCACTTTTTGGGAGGTCATAGTGACCTCCTAGAATTGAGGTAAATGTGGTGAAATTACCTACGAGAATTCTTGAGAAAATTGAACTTTTTGTGAGGTCACAATGACCTCCCATGACCTCCAACTGGGATACCCCTGCCTGCTACCCGCCCCCCGCCTAAACTGAGTCCTTTCTACGACCATGAATAAAAATGAAACTCTTAAAAATGGACTTAATATTTCAACCTTTGTTAAGGGTTTTCCCTCTTCACATTTGGGAAAAAAATAAATAAGAAAAAAAAAAGCAAGAGTCGGGAGTCGGAGTCGGAGTCGGAGTCGAAAGTTTTAAAATGCCGGAGTCGGAGTCGGAGTCGGAGTCGACAATTTTTCCTCCGACTCCGCAGCCTTGCTAAAAACAACTCTACCAATACTGAAATACTGACTGCAATTATAAAAACAAATGCAAATCTGACTAATGAAGATAATGTCACAGCAGCAACAATTGTGATAAGTCCTCTGAAAACTCCTATAAATTTGTGTACGCCATCTACTTCAAACAAAACAACTCATTGTAGCAAATTGTAGCAAATTTATCTATGATTACCAGCAAAATGCGCCAAAAAGTAGGAGAAAATTTCTTAATAGGATAGGCAAAAAAAAAACTATTCTTTATAATTTCTGAAAGTTATAGAGCAGCTCTTGAAAACAATAAACAAGAAAAGCAGCAAAAAAAGTGAAAAAATTTAAAAAAAAAAAAGAAAAAAAACTGAATGGACAATCAGCCGCACAGAAAGAAAATGCTTTAAAGAAGACAAAAACAAATAAAGAGAAAATAAAAAATAGAAGAGGGAAAGATGGAGAAAGATATTGAGTGCTATAATGTTACAATATATTTAATGAATGGAAAATATAATCCATTAACGGTATAATACCTTCATATAATGGTAAACTATATTCATATAAGGGTATAATATTTTCATATATATATGAATAATCCAGTATAACATTGAATGTTTACATGGCCAATAACTGTATGGTTTCATAACCAATAACTATGATAAGGTCGCCAATTACTATCAATTTGACATTTTTGTTTTTGCGTTGACTTTTTTATAATAATATATTTGAAAAAATGTTTTCAGACAGTATGAGTAGTAAAATGCATTAATATACTATCATATGAAGAATTTTTTATTTGTGCAGAAATAGTTCATTTATTTTTTATTCAAGCATACAAAAATGATGTCCCCGAAGTGGCGAATTACTATACCGCTTCAATCATAATAATTTTACTTCAGAGGATTGGAGTGAATTTAAATTAATTCAGTGGACTTCCTTCCCATTTAAATGCACGGGCATCGCCGTGCGGGTACTGCTAGTATTATCATAAAACTGGCTTCATTATACTGTAAAAATAACAGTCTAATACTGGCAGCAAAGGTTCCAGTTTAAAACTGTAAAATGCGTAATAATAAACAGTGAAACTAGCAATTTTACAGTTTATTACTGTAAAATTAATTGTATTATACTGTTAAAACAACATCTACCACATCTTTTACAGTGTATTGAAAACATTTGACATTTATATGCTACTAATGCATGCAAATGTTAAAACTATTTTGTTCCGTTAAGAATGAAAGAACATTGCTAGTACCAAATTACTTGCACAAAGTTTTTCGTATAACTTAAATTTTTTTGCGATAAACCTTAAATATACTGAACCAAATTTGTATTCATACCATAATAATCAATGTTGGTTATGGACAGTTTACTTTAAAGTTTTAAGAGTCAAAAATACCAACAATGATCGGCATTAACACAAGTCATGTAGTAACAAAGTCGAATACTTATAAGCAAATGTGTGTCGCCTCCGAGACGGAAAAGGCTATTTCTCTATGAATGTTATTTTTATGATTTATATTTTTAGCACGAATATATTATATTATTCTCTATGTTAGTACAATTTGGTACTTTCCTACTCAAACTGTTTTTAATTCTCTTATATCCCTTAAATTTAAAGCAGTTTTTTTCTCCCAAATACCGCAAAATGAAAACGCAGTGATATTTCGATTTTCGTTTTCTCATTATTTCCCTTTTTGTTATTCTTAGCGACCATGCTTTAAATTTTATATTGTTTGTTCTCTTGAAGATTACAAAAACACAACGTAAAAAAGATTTACCAAAAAAAAAAAAAAAAAAAACGAGGCAGCGTAGAGCTCCGCAATTTTCTTTGAAGTAACCAGGAAATTTTAATCCGTATTTTTCTGACGAAAGAAAATTGAAAAGGATGTAGTGACAAGTTCAGAAACTCTCTCCCAGAAGTCCCCACGGAGATTAAAGAAAACAAAACATTTTGAAGTAAATGAATTTTATTTACGACGGCTTCCACAGAGCTATTTATTAAACTAGTTCAGAAATTCAACTTTTGAATTATGTATTGTAATTTTTTTCTTTGACTATAGTTTCCAATACATAGATTGAGCTTTATCAAATCTATTTTTTAAATAAAAGCATGTAACATTTAATGTGAGCATGATGATAATTTGTTCAACAAGTGCCCCATCTAAAACCTAATTTCAGCTTATGTTTTGGTAAATTTTTACTATAACTAAATATTTCTGATATGCATAATACTTTATGCTACAATGTTCAAACAAACTATTTTGAGCGTATTAAGGTATTTATTGAATTACAACCAAAGCCACCTACTTATATGAGTTTCTGACATATCTCGTTTATTGGATAATAGAGTTACCCGCCACGGCTTTGCCCGTGGTAACATTTTTACTGCTGTCGCTGTATCCATAATGCACGAATTAAAAAAACAAAGCACAGGAAGTATAGTGGGAAACTGAAGTGTAATTTCCCCTCAGTTTATCAGAAAAGAAATATCTGACTTATCCTCGTTAAATTGCAATGTTAAGGCTCTGAAACTGCGAATACGAAAACGCTCTAGCTTGGCGAGATTTATCACTGACTGCATTTTTTTTTTCAGTTATTTTCGATCTAAACAAAATTCTAGTTTTCCTTTTAAATTTTCTTGGCAATTGATTTTTAATAGTAGTTAGGATTTGTTTTTACTTTTTAGGGAGCGTTTAGAGAAATAATTATAAAGCTGAACATGTGCCAAATAGGCAAGAAATTTACCATCATTGTTTTTATTTTGGCAATATTTAATATCTTACCAAAACATTCAAAATAGCTCACTTTTTTATTTCTTAATTCAAAAATTTGTTGGGCCTTCCTTGCATTTAGATTGCAAAAAAAATCAGCCTTTTGAAACGATAGTTCTATCAAAACTTTTGATGGCTTTAGATGGTCAAATTTAATTATTCGGCGAATTTTTTACACGTCAAAAGCACGTCAAGTATTTTTGGTACTTGCATATTAACTCCACCGCAACAACAGATTTGGCGATTAAAACAGTTATGGCGTCTTTTTTTTTTGGGGGGGGGGTGTTGTTTTTAGGCGCACGCTGGTATTTAACAGCCTGAAAAAAAAAATAAACGCCGAATAAACTGTCAAATCTTTTTTTAACCACCAAATATTTTCTCGATAATGCTTTTGAGAATATTTCAATAACTGAGATCTTAGGCAAGTTCTTTTCAGTTATACGAATGTCATTTAACTTGGCGATATATTTTCTTGCTACCTAACCGAAAATTAGCATATACAAAGTGTACTGCTTAGAGAAGAAAATGTATTGCCCAAAAACCAAAATAAGTTACAGCAAATTTAAAAAAGTAAGTAATCATCTGAAGAAATTAACAACATAAAGCTAAGAAATTATTAAAATTACTTACTTTGAAAACTCAACAATGTTTTTTTTTTATTATTTCTAATGGCAAGTAAAAAAAAACAACTGTAATCATAGAAAACGAAAAAGTGAAAACAGAAAATGTATAATAATTAGGGTAGCTCTCGCTATCCAATAGTTCTCCCAGATCAGAGAGTGATGAAGAGCAGGGTATTTCGCATGTAAACTAAACAATGTGCACGTACATCCATTACAAAAACATACCTTTTTGGAGTATATAACATATTTCAAATGCCTTAATAACTTATTCATAATCATTTCTGTTGTCATCACACAAATCAAAGATGTTAGAAACCTCTATACCTTCTTCAACAACAGCATTTAGCAGCATGGCTGCTTTTGCGTCATATGTCTTTTTATCATTTCTGGAAGCCGTTATATAGAAGCAAAACTGCTGTTTAAATTTTCGCCAATTATTCGCCACATTTCCCTCTAAACTGAGGCCCATCAGCGGTCGATAATATTTCATAATTTTTTTGGCTATTTGAAGTGGTTCAATCTTTTGACTGCGCCATGTTATATTTTCGTAAAAGTACCATAAGGAATATTCAGTAATAACATTTCAAATACTACATTCATTAAAACAAAACTCAACATCAACATTCATGATAACCAACTAATGATGCAATCGAATAATAATATCGCGTTTGACTCTTAAGACTGTTGCCATTCATAAGTAATGTTGCATATAGTACAAAAAAATGGAGGAATATTCTATGAATTAGAAAGTTTTAATTAAATTTTAAAAATCTGGGGCGAATTTAAAAATTTCAAGCTCGAGATGCAAACGACCAGTATGCGGACTTTGATTTTATATGTATAGATAGTGTTGTACTATTTTTATGCTTGTTTATAATACGATACAAGGAAATACTTTACATATATTAACTTCAATAATGCTAAATATATATGACTGCAAATACGAAGTTTTACTTATTTTTAACATAATTTTACGTGTGTATTCCAAAATTAGAGAGTTTTTTCTTCTACTTACGCATAAAAGTGAACTTTTGTAAATTAGGGGAGTCCAGGGATATTTGGCATAAGGGGTACGTTGGCATTGTCTATTTATTTTCTAGTACATTGTGCCCACAGCACTGGCGTCGTAATGAGACATACTTGGCAACCTGCTGCTTCATCTACAAGAGTTTTAGGGTCTTGTTAGCACGCTTTCGAAGAATATGGGTTGTATTGCGTTTTTCGCTCTGATGAGTATTTATTTTTTCGATTTACTTTTAGTTTTTTAGTACCCTTAAAATTTTTGTTCAAGTTCTCCAAGCTTATGGTGGACACAGTGACTAATCGCCTGGGGAATGATGCAGTTACTGCATTCCCAGTCGTTTGTATTTTGGGCAGGGCCGCATTGTTTACCAGAAAATGCTTTTGGGGCTAGTTGGCAAAGTCAGCTTGGGGTATCTTGACATATGCCAGAGATCTATGCTTACTTACCCCTCCATGATACTGGAGCAACATCACATAGTTATAGATGCCTACACAGACCTACCTGCTGTTCCTTCTACTAGTACGGGTAAAGCTGGTGTCGAAAATGTTCCTACTACAGGTTAGTTGTAGTACTGATGTTTAAAATATCCCTTGTGCTAACGTTGAAAGAGTAAACCTTCAATCCCCACCAGTGCAACTATTTCTTCTGAAACACGTCGACTTGTGACTCCTGAAGACATTCAGCCTTCTCCAAAAGCAGTAAACCGACAATCAGAGGAAAAAAGAGGAGGTACTGTACAATTTGAACCGACGCCCCAGTTAAAATTGAACTGGCAAAAGAAAAAGCTGAGAAAATAAAATAAAAACACTTTACGTCGAAGGGATAAAGAAGGAAAACAAAAACCATAACAACGAAATCAAAGAATATTGCAAAGAAATGTTCAAAGCAGGAAGAGATTAGTAGCATTGAAACTGAAGAGCCTTTCTCTGATGCTATACCGTATGCTGATAGTGAGGATAGCCATGACTTCTTGTTTCCTCAGTACGATGATGAGAATAAAGATGAGTCGTTTCTACTGGAACTGGTCTACCCCAACCTTCCTACGCAGCCACCACCTGCAGATGATACAGCAATAAATACTGCTGGTTTAGTTGATTAGGTGAGTGAGTATGGGGTAGTCAAGTATAGGACCCGCAAGTATCCACGGCAAATACTTAAATTCAATAGCGATGACTTTTCAATCTCCACTATGGTAAAAACTACAAAGTATTGGAAGTGAACAGAGCCACCCGACGCAATCTGGTACCCCAACAACAAAGTTCTGGGGAAGATGAACCCCTCATTCAGATGAGTAAGGACCCATCTTTTGTAGTTGACATGAAACATTTGTAGCACCGAAACTCCGGGGTAAGTTGGCACTGTTGAGGCACTTTCGAAGAACATTTTTCACGGATTTCCCTGTGAATTTTAGATGATGATCCTAGTATTTTTTTGTAGCCAAGATGTTACCCTATCAGAGGCATAAATCACTTTTACCGTAAGTACAACAGAAAAAAATTAGAAAAATCGAGTAGCAAAAACTATGTCAACTAGCCCCGGGTTCCCCTACATATTTTTCTACTTAATCTTGAACTCTGCGCTATTTTTGTTTTCAACATCTGTGTAGATGTATAGTGTTAATATATCTTTAAAATCAAAATACAGGTGAATAAACATTTTTAGAATTGACATAAAATTTTCAGTCTATTTATTTACAGATATTAAATTAATTGAAAGTCAGAAATGTTAAATGTTGCAAAAGCTTAGTTTACACTTTCGAGCTCAGCGGACCTAACCTAACATATTTCACTCAATCTTGTTTAATGAAAATGATTTTTTTGTCACCCAATGTTATTAAAACATGCACAATTGCGTGTTTATTAATAAATCTAGAATTATAAATTTTATTTTTATTTTAGTTTTTAAAAGTAAAAATTAAACTTTAAGAAAGTATTTTTATTTTGCATAAACACATGTGATAATTAGTTACTTATTGACTTTGATTAGATTGACTTAAACGGACTTAATCTAGTCCACTCCTGTTCAATCACCCTTACGTAAACACTTTGAATAAATATTTATAAACGTATAAATATCACTGAGTCTCTCATGATTAAAACATTTAAATTCATTCTAATGTGACAAAGTTATTAGAAGGAGAAGTCATAAGGTAATTTCAATATTTATTGATTTGCTTAAGTTGAGCTGAAACATTAGCCACATGGAATTACCCTCGAGACTTAAGGCTTTAATTACGCAATGAATTCCTTACTGATTCTGATTAAATGTCTGGGGAAATGTACCCTGTTTCTGTATCTCATTTCATCGTATTCATTGGGAGGCATAAGGTTCGTTTGTCAACTGCAACAGCATTGGATCCATTATTATGCAGTATATTTCAGTAAATTATCAGTTTTTTGCTTTAGTTTTTGTACGTGTTAGGTATTTACACAAAAATAATAGTAAATTTAACAAAATTCCGAATTACACGGCTGATTTTTAGCCTACTTTCCCGTTAAAAATAAAAGAAAGACGAAAAAAGTATAAAAAATGGCTTAATGCATCTAAAAAATATCGCCAAGTCCAAAAAATATCGCCAAGTCTTAAAAAATATCGCCAAGTCTTAAAAAAAAGTCAAAAAGAAAAAAAAAAAAAAAGAAAAATGAATATTGAAAAATTAAAAATTGGAAAGTAGGGTATTGAGATGGGGAATTTGTGCGTCGGTCAGTCGGTCTGTCTGTCTGTCCCCCCTAATAACTTTTGAATGAATATTCCGATTTGAACGATTTTTTTTTTGTTCGAAAGATCTCGGCGAGTACAGCTCATTCCCATACCTGATTTTTCGATTTCAACAAGTTTTGGTTCAACTTTGAGCCGTTCAAACAACCTGTCATGCGATATTAACTTTTTAGTTAACAGTCCGATTTGAACAAACTTTTTTTTGTTCGAAAGATCTTTTCAAGGATACTTCATTCCCGTTTCTACATTTTCAATTTGAACAATTTTTCGTTCAACATTGAACCGTTCAAACAAGCTGTCACCCCTAATAACTTTTGAGTGAACAGTCCGATTTAAACATTTTTTTTTTCAAAGCATCTCAGCAAGGTTGCTTTATTACTGTATTTAAATTTTCAATTTGAACCTTTTTTCGTTCAACATTGAACCGTTCAAGCAACCTTTCTCCACCTAATAACTTTTAAGTAAACCGTCCGAATTGAATAAACTTTTTTTGTTCGAAAGATCTCGGAGAGACTCATTCCAATTTTTTACTTTTCAATTTGAACCATTTTTCGTTCAATGATGAACCGTTCAGAAAAAAATTTAACATGAGCGCCTACTGAGAAATTTAAATTGAATGTTGATTCTGAACTTAAAGGCGGATTTTGATTTTCTTCAAACTAACTTTGTAAGAAAAAGTTAAGGTTTTGATAAAAAATGTATGTAAAGTACTTTTCTAAAAAAATTTCTGTGAGGACTCTGATTCCGACTCCGACTCCGCAAACATGGCGGAAATGCAGGCTCAAAAAAAAATGACTGACTGGGCAAACAATTTTTTGTTTTTTTATTAATTTTTTTGTTTAATTTATTATTATTATTTTTATTTATGTTTTTTTTTTGGCAGACGATTTTTTTTTGTTTACAAAAATTTTTCATTCACGAGAGCATTTTATTCTTTATTTATATTTAACAACTGGCAAAGGATTAAAAATAAAATTCGAGACATTTTATTAACGAAGGAGGTTTTTTTTCTTTCTTTTGATAAAATGTGTTTTGATGTTCTTTGTACTTCTATTTCATTTATTAGTTTTTTTTTCTTTTGAAAACGATTGTGAAATTTTTTACGAAGAACTATAACAGTTACATTCTTTAAAAGGTGCGACAAAACTTTATTTACTTGTTTATTTACTTTTACGTATCCATTACATCTGATGAGAGGGGTATATTTTGCTTTTAGAAATCAGCTTTAAGTGCTATAAAGGTATGTTTGACATAATTTTGAGATGAGAAATTCTTTTGTGGAAATTATGGACGATCTTTTCGACATTTCGCATGCAGACTCTTTGAAAGATATAAAAAATTAAGATTGTAGAATTTTTTTAATTCTTCGCCACCAAAACGGACATGATACAATGGACCATATCATAAAACAAACTTCTCTTAAACTCCTCCGAAAAATATTTAGTTAAGAGAGACAGGATTGATATATTAGCAATTTTAATAACTTTCCAGGGCAAGGAATAATTGTTAGAGCTTCTTGAAATCTCAACATCATCATTAGAAGAATAATCCATGGCTGTTTATTAAGCAGTTAAAATGTAGGGATTTACCAATAAAAGTCAAGCATTTTGCTGTGATACAACAAGAAGCAACCAAGGTTGAATAAATGGTGCCTGTACCAATCTAGAAAACATCTTCGATCACAACCTGCTGAACAACCCTTGTCGTCACAATATTTTTTTGCCGTCATAAAATTTTAAGGGGATGTTTTGATTCTATAATGAGTGCAATTTCTGGTCCAGACGTGGCGTTTTTCAAAATATTTATAGAAACCTGGACAAAACTCGATAAACGATTTGATAAAACTGGTAGCAATGAAGTACCTTAATATGTACGTTTAACCATTCTCGGCTTTCTTTCTTAGCACCTATCTTTTCATAACTAAAAGCAGGATGATTACCGAGAACTGTTAGAACTAAGTATGATCTTCCTTGGAGGAATTCCTAAGAATATGATACCCTTTCCTAAGCCAGGATCTGCAAGTCACGCAAGGTGGAAGTTAAAATCTATTTATGCACTCAACCTTTATCTTTTACAGGATCAATTTCAGTTATCTGAGAGGGAGAAGAACTCTTTAAGAAGATTATGTGTTTTTCTTGTGCTAGAGTATACTTTCAAGTTGGTTTTTCACTTGGTTTTTCTTTCAGGAAGCAGTTAAAGCTCCGTATCATGAATTTCTATTCATGCAAGCAACTGATCAATTATACGGATATTAATCCAAAAACAAGTACTGTTGATCATAAAGCATTTTCAAGTCATCTCTCATACTTAGCTACTGAACCTATGGCTCTATCCTTATTTGATGATTATGTTCCAATCACAATTAAGAGGAATATAGCTCAAGTAATGTTGGAAGCAGATAAAGATGAATAACAGGAACAAGAAGAAAAGCAACAAAGGATATATTCCACATCAAAATAATTTTTCTTGATAAACAACTAGTTTTTATCATTTGTTAGGAAATATTTTTCACCCGATTTTCAATCAGTTCCGATTTTCTCTACGAAGACCTTTCAACTTGAGAGGATTACCCTGATTACATAAGCGGAAAAGAAAAGTTAATAAATTAAATGTTGTGAATGATGCTGAAGAGAGGGGTGTCAGATTATATAATTCAGAAACACAATAATATTCTCACAAAAGATGGAAGTTAAAAGCAATTTGTTTTGCACATCGCCGCTGAAGACCGCAAAAGATACCCTATTGCTACTAAATCGTCACTAAGGAAGCAAAAATGTTCAATATATGCTTGTTCACATTTAGTTTTGATTCTACAGAAATTGTTTATCATAATAAAATGTATTTTTCTCTTTAAAATTTTGTATTATTATTAAAAACTGCAATCTTTTTTTAAAAAATGACGATATTTCGGGGATTGATTGAACTTCAAGTTATTTGAAGCACCCCTAAAATTTTTCCAAATGAAGGGAAATTTGGTACAGACTGTTTTTTTGTTCATTGGAACAAGATAGGGGGGTGGGAGCAAGGAAATTTTTACTTTCTAAAAATGCCATATAGCTAAGGGCCACCCTAATGTATGTATGTATGTGCGTATGTATGTCGCATAACTCAAAAACTGCATGCCGTAGAAGCTTCTAGTTTGGTATGTAGGGGTCTTAGTTGTGCACCTCCGCTTGTAGTTGCATTTGAATATTCCCAAGGGGGTCATTTACCCCTTTTTGGGATAAAACAATGTTAATTTCAATACAGATTGAGTGATATGATTTGGTGCAAACACTTGGCGATATATCGCCAAACTTTTGGTCGCCAAGTGTTTGCCGCCAAGTTGACGAAAAAATGATTTTTTCTTTTTTTGAACTTGGATTCAATTTGGTGCTATTGGACACATTTTGCGAAAAATTCACTGAATCATGTTAAAATCGGCGATATTTAGAAAATAAATAATTGTAAAACATTATTTTGCATTGATTCTTGTCAAACTGGGGGTGTAATTGTTTGAATTGTTATCTTGCTCACTCTAATGCACTATTTTAACACTTGAGTCATTTATTATGGAATTTAAACGTAAAAGGAAGTAGTGTGGCGTTCACACCGGATTTTTAAAAATTACTACAAATCAGTTAATGCTTTGTACTTTGCATCAAAACAAGAAATCCCATTGAAAAAAGGAGCGCTTGAAATGCTTGTTGTGCTGACGATTTTTTTCATAGAACTGTTAAAAATGCAACAGTTTGGTATTAAACTGCAAAACTATCGTCTGTTAGTATGAAAGCAGCTGTAATTAAAAGAAAGCAAAACAATCCTATACTATAATACGAGAGATGTTTGTAATGTCGAAAATCGCCCCGGAATTAATAAACTCCGGTAAACTTAGGGGTCTGGGGTTTTTGGCCACGGGGAATCGATTGGCACCGGTTTTGAAGCGCTACGGTCGAAAAGTTCGGAGTTACAGATAGGATTCATTAAACGTTTTGAGAAGATTTCTTACTACGCCATTTTCTTTATGATTTCTCTTATTGTTACCGTTTTATAGCAACCGCGTGCTAACAATGGATTTCATATTTAATCCCATCAGCGTAAATTTATGTTTTTCTGGTATTTGGCAAATAATTTTTGGCAACATGATAGAATTGTTATTGCTTTTGAAATTTAAAAGAGATCGATCAAAATAAAGTTAGAATTGGGTATGGGCAGCGGTAGAGCCGCTATATAGACAGGCCGACGCATCAAGCTTAAGTTTCACCACTTTGGATCCAACTCATAAACTTTCACTTTCATTTTTCATTGTTGAGGAATTAGGGTTACCAGAGTAAAGTTTCGGGACATTGCCAAGCTTTGTTAAATTTACGTAAAAAGTTACCAAAAAGCGATAACTGGCCAGAAAAGACAATCCTCACACACGCGCTGGATCCAAAGTGGTAATTTTGATGCTTCGGCTCGTCTATATAGGGGCCTGAGGCCGCGGTAGTCCAATCGGTAAGTCGTCGGACTCGTAACCGGAGGGTCTCGGGTCGATCATATAGCCGCCGATCAAAGGTCCACCGTCTTCATTAATGGTTGCTGGGGGACGTTAAAAATGTTCGTGGTCACAAAATCCCCCAAGTGAAACGAAACCTCTGGGGTGTGCTGGCCCAAGGGTTTACTCGGTCCTTGCGCCTTCTTCAAAAATGAACAGAGCGCTCTTCAGGGCCCCATCCCGGTTAAAAATCGAGTTGTGGTATGTACGGGGGGGGGGGGGACCTGGAGTGTAAAGTGAAGTGAAAGTCAAAACCAACTGGAACCAAATGCGTACTGGGAACAGGGACTCTGCATCCATTCTCATCAACCTCTCCCGCGCCTTCGGCGCCAAATGAAATGAAATTAGGTGTGATTTTACGGTGAGCGTGGATTAAATAGGGTAGTGATTTTTAAAATAAATTACGGCTGTTTTGAATGCGTAATTGCAACCAAAGGCTCAAAAATGCTTTTCAAGTTTATCTAAATAAGTACTTCGCACTTTAGAAAAAAACGCGAGTTTACAAACCTCTTTTTTTTAACCGAGCAGGCTCGGTCCTCTGGTACACGTTAGGGGTAATACGAGGAATGGTTGCCAAGTCGAAAATCGCCCCAGAATTAATTAACTCCGGTAAACTTGGGGGTCTGGGGTTTTTGGCCACGAGGAATCACGAGGTTTGGTTTTTCTAAATAAATTTGTCAAAAATATTGAACTTCAACACACTTCAATCTTTACACTGCTCACTTTGTACCATTTCTTTAATTGCGTAGTTTTTTTTATTATCAATTACATTTTATTTCCTATGACTTTTCAAACTTAATCTTTGTATAGAATAGTTCCCTTTCCAAACTCTAACTTTGTTAAGAAAAGTTTACAATGGTGCACTTTAACCGGTTATCTTTTCACCAATGGTTTCACAAACTTTCTTATGGCATGTATTGTTTTGATAAATCACAATTGAAAATTTAAATCTTCGAGTTAGCTTCGATACCTGTTTTCCTCGAGCGGAGCTCGGTCACCCGCTGGTGTAAATAAAATCATTTCATTGCTGCATTTTTGTTTGTCGTCTGCCAAGTTTCACTTGTGTATCTATGAAATCGTGAAAAATATCGTCTGCTATTGGAGAGAAACTTTATTTGAAAGGAAAATAATCAGGTATGGACCCCACACTATTTCCTTTTACGTGTAAATTTCTTAGTAGATGCCTTAAGTGTTAAAATAGTGCTTGGAGTGAGCAAGATAACAATTCAAACATTTACACGCCTAATTTGCCACGAAACAATGCAAAAAATGATTTACAATGATTCATTTTCTAAATATCACCGATTGTCGCATCATTCAGGGGATTTTTCGCAAAATACCGCCAATAGCGTTAAACTGAACCCAAACTCATAAAATAATTTTTTTCGCCTAATTTGGCAATATGTCACTCAGTTGGCGACAAGCACTTGGCGACAAAAAGCATGGCGATATATCGCCAAGTGGTAGCGCCAATTTATATCACTTAAGTCTGCATTGATATTAACACTGATTCACCCCAAAAAGGAATAAAACACCCCCTTGGGAACATTCAAATGCAACCAAGGACCTCCCGTGATCTCCCATTAGGGCACCTCTACTTTCGCTCAGTTTAGGTACATAGAAAAACGGTTTTTGCTGTTGATGCAAGTTTTGCACAGCGATTCATATTATGTTCATCCTGCAGACATGTAGATACTGCCGTTTACCTGCCCAAAGTAACGTAAAACGCAGTTACTGCTAATTACCATTGATTAAAAAACAATTTTTTTTCTTTGGAAACTAAACAAAATATGTTTGTACCGTAAAACTAATGTAACATAGATTTCAAAAATGCAAAAAAAAAAAAAAAAATATATATATATATATATATATATATATATATATATATATAATCGAAATATTTGCAGTTACTGCCTTTTACCTACCCTCGGCAGAGTACTCCGGCGTATTTGCTTTATTAACGTTGTATTTATCCTTTATATTTTTTCCCAAAGGTATTTATTTATCTATTATATTTTTACATTTACATATTTTTGGAGAAATTTCACTGTTTTTGACGTCATTGTTTAATTTTCTTTTGTTTAAATCTGTTTTTTGCAATTAATTCAGCTAAGTATGAATGTAGTTTAACTGCTTGTGATTACGTATGAAGTTTATTCAGTTATAATATTGTTTAGATAGGGATCCATTTCTCTACAAGCAAAAGAAATTATCTTTTCATTCACTACTACAAAAGCGAAACATTGTTTTGAAAACTTATATTATTTTCTTTTGGTTACAGATATTGCATTATGGTTTAACAAACTATATTATTCTCGTTGTATTAGAGAAATTTGAAAAATGTATATCCGACCGCAATTGGTGAAAATATTATCTTGGTAGCAGGAAAATTGCTAAATATTTTTGTCTCAAAATCTCATGTTGTAAATCTCATATGCAATAATTTACGGGGCTGAATTCGCGCATTTCATATTTACTTATACACGCGTTCTTATTGCTTCGAATCCAAAGAGCTATACGCTTCTTAGATACCGTAAAGTCGGGTTACCTGGACCCTAAGGGGTTACTTGAGCCCATTACAGTAAAATTATAAAATCTAGGTTTGGTACTTATTAGTTGGAGACTTGCACGTAGTTCCTCGTTCCTCCTCTAGGCAGAAGCACTCTGCAGTCTCTAATGCTAGTACCAAACCCAGATTTTATCATTTTACTGTGGGCTCAAGTAACCTCCTTGTGGGTCCAAGTAACCCGACTTTACGGTATAACTTGAGCATGATAAAATATTGGTGCGTGTTATATTAAAGTTTCTGAATATTACAGAATTGTATTTACGTTTAACTTAGTGCTACTGTTTTTTTTTTTCTGTAATACTGCTGTTGGTATTTATTTTCTTGCGGGTGCGTATGAATACATATTTTTGACCATATGCCTTGGTTTGAACCCATTAACCACCGAAACTTGAAATAATTATTTGTTTTTGATACAAAGCATAAGAGTTATTATTTTGAAGCCATACAATAGTATTATGCTGCAAAAAGAACAAAATTTCAATTACATTTAGAAATATAGGGTGTTGCGTTGAGGCAATGTTAGCAGAAAAAGAGTAGTAATGCTAAGTAGTTTAATTTGATACAATTCTGCAGTTTCAATGCCTTTTAGACAGGTCAAAATTGTATAAGCTTTGATACGGTTTTGAAACTTGCAGAAAACTTTAGAAGAAAGTGAAATTTATTTTTAAAAAATCATATAATTTCACTTAATAAATTTTAAATTTAACAAAAAGCTGATTATCCAAATTCATACATAATAAACTTTGTTGCAATCGGGGTGGAAAGCAACATTACAAGCATTGCAACTATAAACAGTTTGAAAATGGCAATACTTGCACTGTAGTCTTTTGTTGTTTGTAAACCATACTGTTAAATTCCTCCTAGATACTGCGATTGGTAAGCTGAATTTGCTTGGACGTACCGTAGCTGAACTTGTCTGCTGTTTTATTATCAACGGGGGAGGGGGGGGGCTGTAAAAAAATAAGCGCAACCTCTCGTTTAAAATCCAACAGTGACTTTCTATATTTTCTTCTTCAGATAGTCTTGAAAGTTTCCAAGCATTTGTTTGTGCAACATCGATATAATTTTTAAATATTGGCCACCATTTTTTCAATCGGACTCTAATTCTATAATTTAAGCCTAAATTATCGCACAAATCAACACTACCCATTTTCATGTTATATTGCTCCATGATACAAGTCTGAGGTACAGAAACCTTTTTTTTAAATCTGGAGTAGCGAAAAAGGTTCTTTACAGGCTCAATTTTACCGTAAGTTGAACCGCGAATTATCATCATTAGTTTTTTTTTTTCAAAAATCTGCTCTTTTGCTTCTTTGATTAAGATATTTTGTTCTGGGTATTTAAAAGGCGGAGATGAAAAAAAGTTTGCTCAGTCAAAACGCACAGAATAGAAATGAAATCTGTTCCTTTCGGAAAAGCAGTTGAGACCAACAGTCTGACGCTAACGTAGCGTAGACGCAACACCTGCTTTGCGTTCCTTTCCTCACATACAGAATCAGTTTCTGAGAGGAATTGTTCGATAAAAGTGACCTTGACTAAGAGTATTTCACATATAAGCCCAAACTTTTTTTCTTTTCTAACTTTTTTGATAGAAAAATAGATCACAAATTTAAGCAAAAAAAAAAAAAAACATGTTAGAACACAAATTTTTATTGTACTAGAGGGACGCAAAGTCAGGAACTTTTCAGTACACTTCAAGTACAATCCTATACAAAGTATAAATGATATTTGCCTTTTCGCCATTTTTAAATTTTAGTGAAAACCTGTGCAACAGTTTATTTTTATTTGCATTGTTGGAAGTAGAAGATGAAAACATTGTTCTGAATTCAACACTGGCTGTCGATTGTTATTACAACAATATTTTGCTGTAGATACGATTTTTCCGTCTTTTGGAGAAAAGATTTTGAGTTGTAAACTTAAAAGCGAATTCTCTGCGATTTTTTGATTGTGATTTTTTGGTAAGTCTACTACCGTAAGCTACCGGAAGCTAATCTAGCTGCCCTGGCAGCTAGTGTAATTTTAAAATGTGCCATTAGAATTATTTGAATATTAGAAAAAACGTAATGCTTATCGCTTAGTGTTGTGAATTTCAGCTGTGCAAACGATTTTGCATTAAACGGAGATATGCATGTAATCCCAAAACAGATCCTGCAACCCAGTTTTAAGATGAAAAACATAGAGGTTAAATTTTCAAAATGGAAATAAAATATGGTACTTACGTATTTACTCCACCGCACCTACATATTTTGCGATAAAGACAGATTTGGTGTGTTTTTTTGGCGGATTTTTTGTCGGTTGTTGTTTTCACGTGCTCGCAGTTACATAAAAGCGCCAAAAAAAAAACAAACAAATAAACCGCCAAATCTTTTTTATCCACCAAATATGTAACCGCGGTGGAGTTAATACCTAAGTACTTAAACGTAATACTTTACTTTTGTATACGTAGTCTCTCAAAAGAGGTCAGCAGTGCAAAAAAAAAAAAAAATCTTGATAAAACAACCAGTTGAAAGTATTTAAATCATTTCAGTTTCAGTTTTTTTTTTGCTTTCTTCCGTTATGGCTGAGAATGATTAATTGTCAAACAAAAACAGTTTTTAGTTGCGACTTAAGTACTTATAAAAGCGAGCAATGTAAACGAAATAACAGAGAAATTTTTTGACTTTCAAACAGCTCAAAAAAATTCTGTTAAATGACTGTTCACAAGTTGTTTTCTTTTCCCTACACTAGATTTGATTAAAGATGGATACGATTGTAGATCCGGATGAAACTTTGTATGTGTTTTACAAGTGCTATCTAAACACTTCCACCAAATATGTGACAAACTACTTGGATGATATAGCTATAGACTTCCAACAAGTCCTGGATAATATTAACATGCCAGCCATTGGCGGGGATGGATTTCCTGATGTCAGCCGTGTTATTCTAAACTTGGATGCTGTAATTGGGAAAATGACCTTCATGATTAACGAATACTCATTTAACGGGGACCTATTTATTGATGCGGCACCTGGTAAGTAACATAAAATAAGTCTTTTTATAAATCTTTTGTTCTTATCTATTATACTTATTCACCCTTATTATAGATTTAAACTTAGCAAATATCTTTGCAAATACTAGAGGGTGCTGTAAAGTTCCTGGCTTTGCCTCATTTAAGTTGTAAATAGAGATTTTCTTTACTACCACAAAAAATATTGTTATTTTGTAATATTACAGTAAAAAATGTAAGTTGTTTCCCATTCTATTAGCTATTTCAATATTGAGGTAGAAGGTAACATGTCAGAGGTACAAACAAGTTTCATGACTGCAGTTGAGGGGCGTTAAGAAGTTTTTTTCCTCTAAAGAAAGAACAGTCCTGTTCTCATCTTGTGTCTGTGACATTTCAGTGTGAATGTCTTTTGCAGACTTTCTTTGAAGAAGCAAAACCTTCATTATGTTCCTCAACTGCCCAATCCTTAAAATTGCTTAAGCCTCTGCCGTAATATCTTCTACCTCAAATTTGAAATGTAGCTGATAGAATGGGAAACAACTTACATTTTTACAGTAATATTACAAGATAAAAAGCTTTCTCATGGTAGCAAAAAAATAGTTTACAACTAGAAGTGGGCAAAGCCAGAAACTTTTCATCACACTTACGTATTAATATTACATGTATGTATATAAGGTTTTATGGTTATTTTTATTGAGAAATATCTATTAACTTTTATTTCAGATGCTTCTTCTGACTCAAATGAGCCTTTGAAAAAAAAGAAAAAGGGGCTTTTAAGAAAAGTTTTTGGCTTCTTGAGGTAAGTCGTATCATTAATTCTCACTTTGCTTCAAGTAGGAATGCATCGATATGTAACTTGGACGATTATCAATTATCGATTTATTTGCAACTGGTAATCGGTAAGGCCGATTATTAATCATGATTATTATTTTTAATACTACTACTTTCTCCATCCTTTTTTTTCCTTTAGCAATTCCGATTTTAGAAATAGGTACTAATTTGTTTGTGAGAGCCTATTTGTCACTAATTTCCTAATTTTTACAAAATTTTAAAATTTAGCAAATTTCATTGAACCAACTTCCATGCATAAAAATTAAAGAGAGAGAGATAGGAGACATTTTTTTAAAAAATACATTTACATTTTTTAAAAAAATTACATAGTTTCTCGATGAAAGTATGCATTAAAAAATGATTCAATAGACTTTTTTTCACCGATTAATCGGACAAGATTTGCCAATAATAAATAATCGGCAAAATTTAGCCGAATATGACCGATTAATCGGTGTATTCCTAGCTTCAAGATTCTCTTGGCGTTTAACGTTTGACTAGATGCTTGAACAATGAGAAATAGTTGTGATTTGTCTTTTCACAATTATCCATGTCCTAATTCTCGATTTCTTCTTCATAGGTTCCTAAAAAAGAAGACCTCTGCCTAAGTCGTGGGTCAGAAGACTGAAAAGGTAGAATTTTTCGAGGCATCGAGGACATTTATCATCGAGGACACTTACGACGACAAATACTATTGATGACCTTTCTCATGACGAGACTGATGACAATTCACTACGGACTACGGATTATGTCAACTGATGATGACTGAGGACGATTGTGACTATTTATAAAGAATATGACTGATGGGGACTATTTTAACTACTAATGACGAATGTGACTGCTGACGAAGATTATGACTACCATTGACGATCACGACAACTGCTGACTAGCTTGACAAAATGGTTGGATATTTATGGCGTGACTGAACATTTACTGCTTCTATCTACATGTCTTGCTCTTGCCCAAAGCTCCTGCCCTTGCCTTGTTCTCTGCTTCTTGCAGCTCCTTCACGATACATATAATCATTAAATGTCGAACAATTTTAGACATTTCGCAAAAGAAGAAAAGCCAAATCAATACAAAACAAAATATTCTCTTCAAACACGTTTCGAATGATCTTATAAAATTTAATGCTAATTCCAATACACTGTGACAGTCCCATTACTGAATCAATACTGCTATGTTCAAAAATAAATTTGATGATGAATTTTTATTCGGGACAGATTGTAAAATGTATACCAAAAAGTAATCCAAATAAAATAGCTTTTTACCTAAGATTTGTTTCTGTCTTTATTATGATGTAGCATGATCTGACGTAGTGTCATACAACAAAAATTAAAATTTCTATTTCAGGGTACAATCAAGCAAGTACGTAAAGATTTCCAAGAAGAATTGAGTCGTTTAAAATCAAAACCAGTCATGTCCATTTCACAAAATCCATAGTCCCGAAGGTGGGACCATGTACCTAAAGGGGATTTGACTTAAAACTAAAGCTTGAGACATAAAAAATGCTGGTGGCCAGTAAGGCTAAAACAGTTAGTGGCCACTGTGATTCTGACAGTGGCCATTTTGAACCACGTTCCAAATATAATCGCACTCCACCTCATTCTGCATATAAACATGCAATACACTACGTAGTGTTCATACATATATCTTAATCCATAATTTAAGCTATACCTGCATAGTAATATAGCGCATAATAAAAATATAGTGCATAATTAAAAGCTTATTGTTCAAAAATACAGAAGTATTTTTCAGAAAAAAATACATTTTTACGTGATTACATAGATTGGCATCGACCATCAAAAACGATGCCGATGTTTTTTTAATAATCGGCACTGATGCGTTGGCATTTTGCATTTTTGTTCATAAAAATAAATAAATGCACAAATTGGAGGTCGCCAGTTCAGTGACCAACATGAAATTTTGGTCGCCAAAATATTTTTTTAAGTGGTCACTGGCGAGTGGCTACCGCTAGTCTCGACCTTTACTTTAAACCCTTATTCATTTTTTGTTGAGATTTAGTGGTTTTAGCCTACTTTCCCATTAAAAATAAAAGAGACGAAAAAAGCATTAAAAGTGGCTTAATGCATCTAAAAAATATCGCCAAGTGAAAAAAATATCGCCAAGTCCAAAAAAAAAGTCAAACAAAAAAATGAAATAAATATCGAAAAATTAAAAATTTGAAAGTAGGGTATTGAGATGGGGAATTTGTGTGTCGATCTGTCGGTCGGTCTGTCTGTCCCCCCTAATAACTTTTGAATAAACAGTCCGATTTGGACAAACTTTTTTTTGTTGGAAAGATCTCGGCGAGTACAGCTCATTCCGATATTTGATTTTTCGATTTGAACAATTTTTGGTTCAACTTTGAACCGTTCAAACAACCTGTCTCACGATGCTAACTTTTGAGTGAACAGTCCGATTTGAACAAACTTTTTTTTGTTCGAAAGATCTTATCATGGATACTTCATTCCCGCATTTACATTTCCGATTTGAACAATTTTTCGTTCAAAATTGAACCGTTCAAACACGCTCTCACCCCTAAAAATTTTTGAGTAAACAGTCCGATTTAAACAAACTTTTTTTTTTGTTAGAAAGATCTCGGCAAGCATACTTCATTACCGTATTTAAATTTTCAATTTGAACATTTTTTCGTTCAACATTGAGTGAACCGTCCGAATTGAATAAACTTTTTTTTGCTGGAAAGATCTCAAAGAGACTCATTCCCATATTTCATTTTTCAATTTGAACCAATTTTCGTTCAATGATGAACCGTTCAGAAAAAAATTTTAACATGAGCGCCTACGGGGAAATTTAAATTGAATATTGATTCTGAACTTAAAGGCGGATTTCCTTCAAACTAACTTTGTAAGAAAACGGTTTTGATAAATATTGTATTGTAACGTATTTTTCTAAATTATCTTTTTTGATGGCTCTGATTCCGACTCCGACTCCACAAACATGGCGGAAATGCAGGCTCAAAAAAAAAAATGATTGACTGGGCAGACGATTTTTTGTTTATTTATTTATTTGTTTTGTTTGAATTATTATTATTATTTTTATTTTTTTCAGCAGACGTTTTTTTTTTTTGTTAACAAAAATTTTTCATTCACGAGAGCATTTTATTCTTTATTTATCTTTAACAACTGGCAACGGATTAAAATCGAAATTCGAGACATTTTATTAACGAACGAGTTCTTTTTTTTCTTTCTTTGATAAAATGTGTTTTGACGTTCCTTGTACTTTTATTTTATTTATTTTATTTTCTTTTGAAAACGATTATAGAATTTTTCTACGGAAGAACTATAACAGTTACATTCCTTAAAAGGTGCGACACAACTTTATTTACTCGTTTATTTACTTTTTACGTGTCTCTGATAAGAGGGGTATATTTTGCTTTTAGAAATCAGCTTTAAGTGCTATAAGGATATGTTTGACATAATTTTCAGTTTCAGATAATCAAGAGAATTTTGATCAGATGCTACAATGCCGATGTTGATGTACGGGAAAGTAGGCTCTTTTAGTTCTTGACAGAACTTCTTGTTTTGTACTAACACGTATAAGAGGTTCCCTGTATGACATTCGTGTTCATTATAAGATTGAGGACTCGGTTATACTGTTTCTGTATCTCACTTCTTTGTACTCATTGGGAGGCATAAGGTTTGTTTGTCAACTGCAACAGCATTGGATCCATTATTATGCAGTATATTTCAGTAAATATTCATCAGTTTTTCTCTTTAGTTTTTGTACGTGTTAGGTATTTACACAAAGATAATAGTAAATTTAACAAAATTCTGAATTACACGGCTGATTTTTTTGTGCTAACACGGTATAAGAGGTTCACTGTATGACATTCGTGTTCATTATAAGATTGAGGATTCGGGTTATACTGTTTCTGTATCTCACTTCTTTGTACTCATTGGGAGGCATAAGGTTCGTTTGTCAACTGCAACAGCATTGAATCTATTACCATGCACTATATTTTGGTCAATATTTATCAGTTGTTCTCGTTATTTTTGTACGTGTTAGGTATTTAGACAAAGACCAATAGTAAATTTTACAAAATTCTGAATTACACGGCTGATTTTTTTGTACTAAAACGGCATAAGAGGTTCACTGTAGGACATTCGTGTTCATTATAAGATTGAGGACTCGGGTTATACTGTTTCTGTATCTCACTTCTTTGTACTCATTGGGAGGCATAAGGTTCGTTTGTCAACTGCAACAGCATTGGATCCATTATTATGCTGTATATTTCAGTAAATTATCAGTTTTTCGCTTTAGTTTTTGTACGTGTTAGGTATTTACACAAAAATAATAGTAAATTTAACAAAATTTTGAATTACACGGCTGATTTTTTTGTACTAACGCGGTATAAGAGGTTCACGGTATGACATTCGTGTTCATCATAAGATTGAGGACTCGGTTATACTGTTTCTGTATCTCACTTCTTTGTACTCATTGGGAGGCATAAGGTTTGTTTGTCAACTGCAACAGCATTGAATCTATTACCATGCAGTATATTTTGGTCAAAATTTATCAGTGTTTCTTGTTATTTTTGTACGTGTTAGGTATTTATACAAAGACAAGAGTAAATTTGACAAAAATTCCGAATTAAGGGGTTACAGTACCTCAAAAATGACCAAAAGACCAAAAAAAATTTATTGCTTATTTCAAAAGTAAAAGTTATTTAAAAGACTCAGAAAAAATCAGCATTGTTCTAGCTACATTATTTAAAAAGTTATGAGTGACTTTAGGGCATGCATGCTATGTGTTCTAATAGAAAAGCCAAACTTTAAAGTGCTTTTTCTCGGTGATCAGTTTTTAGTGTTTCTATGTTACTGGAAATGCTAAGGAATTTTTTCTATCAAAGATTAAAGCAAATTTTTAAGATTTAAAGCAATATTTTTTGCACTCAGGATAATATATTTAACAAAACTGTGCATTGAATAAGCGTTTTATAAATTACAAAACATTTTAGAGTTTATTAAACCTCGAAGAACAAAATTTTCTAAGATTTTTTTACATAAAAGGTCACAAAATATTTTCTTATCAAAATATAGGGAAATGAATGCACATATTTGTTGAGGTAATCCTTGTGATCATTTCGCAAAAAGAAATTTTGAAATTAGTGCAGAAACAAAAAAGCCTTAGGGTTTTTAAAAAATTGAAATTTTCTTACATTTTTCAAATTTTCAAAAAAAGTTTTCAAAATTTTTACTGTTTGAAAATAAATTATTGATTGTTAAACAAGTACGCAAACAAATATTTCAAAGAATTATCTTTTTCACTTAAATTAAAGAAATTTGTTAGAAAGGTACTGTAACCCCTTAAACGGTTTATTTTGTTATACTAACACCGTATACTGCTGTGCTAAGCGCAAAAGTGGTATCTGCAGTGGAGCTCAAACTGAGATATAACTCTTAAAAGTTTTGCGCCACCACGTATTTGATTCAGATGAAACTTTTTCAGGTTTAAAAAAAAAATATTTCCTGTTTTCAAATGACCATATAATTTTGCATTTAGGTAAAATACGTCACAAAGAGCCACCTGGTGGAGATAACTCGATTTTAATAAAAAAAGTGCAGATAACGGCTTTTGCAGTGCAGATTACTGCAGTATATGAGGTTCATCGTGTGATATTCGTGTTCATTACAAGATTGAAGACTCGGGATTCCAATCCTGAAAATCCTAAAATCTAGATTCATAATCCCACGGAGTCTTGCACGATTTTTATCATGATCAATCCCTCGGGATTGTACTGTCTAATCTTTTATCGTAAAACCTTCCTCGTATCTGCGCATGCCTGAGGTCTCTTTGGATTTCCTCAAAATAGGGGAGAAAATGCGAAGTAACATTCAACAGGAAGTAAGAAGCGAAAGCACCGGCAAGTGTGTCTCCTTATCCTATCACCCCTTTTTCAAATGGAAGCGATCGTGACTGCCAGGCGCGCAATACGCAACTAGACAGTACGCATATTCCCTCAAAAAAAATCTGATGTTGATACAACAAAAAAATAATTCACTAGTTTTATCTGAATTATAACTCACCTCCTTCTCTTTGAACATCTTAAATAGCAGGGCAAGAGAGGTTTGTGCTTCATATGACAAGCATAAAACACATGAGGAATAGGTAAATAGTCAAAAATTTAAGATTATAAAAAAAAATAATAATTGTGTACAACCGTGTTTAATGTGATTTGGTAAAATTTAAGAGTCTGTTCTAGTCCAGTAAGTCTACAGTTCTAATTACAAATAATCCAGTCTGATTATAATAGGATGCCACATTCTTGGGTTGATAATATGATCCAGCACTGAAAAATGTTGTTTTTACAGTATGATGCAGCTAATTTTATTGTAATAAACTGTAAAAATTGCTAATTTTACAGTAATAAACAGTACAATTACAAATTTTACAGTTTTTTACCGTGCATTTTACAGTTTTAAACTGGAACCTCTGCTGTCAGTATTATACCGTTGTTTTTACAGTATAATAGAGTTAAATTTTACGGCAATAAATTGTAAAATAGCTAACTCTGCAGTAAAAAAAATGTATAATTGCCAGTTTTACAGCTCGTTACTGTGCAATTTACAGTTTTAAATTTGAACTTCGGCTGCCCGTATTATACTGTAAAAACCACAGTTCATTTTTTTCAGTGAGTGTACATATGTATATAGGTGCACAAATTTTACACAGGTTGACTAACACACATAAAATAACGAATAATCACTGCCCTGAGTGTGACGACGGATATTTCTAACCTCCATGGAAGTAAACATTGTATTTTTCAAAATGTTACGGATTTTATTAAATACTGTACAATATTATTTTAGAGTGACAATTAAAAAATCTTGATATTTTTTAGTTTGGTAGCACGTTTCGGCCTTTTTTCCTTTTTTTTAGCTGACCTCATTGAAGGACTTATTTCTTAAAAGGCCAAATCGTCTTTCATTGATGAAATTGCTGAAAACTTAATTGAAACTTAACCCTTCACTGCATGATTTTTTATATTTTAATGAAAAAAATCATTTGTTACCTTTTAAATAGCCCTGAGTTCAGGAAAAATAAAGAAAAAAATTAATCTTAAAAATGTGCACCAAAAATGATGTTTTAATTGTTTGTTCTATATATGGCACAAAGCACATAGCATATGCTTTGTATACCGATAAGTGTAATAATCTACAATGTGTTTTGTGCCATAAGCGGTATAAACAAATTTTCCACTAAGTGTATTTAAACATTTTTAGAACAAAGGAAATAATGACTAAGCACACTTCTAACGGAAATGCAGACACTCTTTCTTTCAAAAGCAAGAACTGTAATATCTAGACTAGTGCAACTAACTAGTGCATAAAAATCACACTAAACTGTTATAGCAATGTTCCAGAAGGGGCACAAGGCTCAGTTTGACTGCATTTAAAAATCATAGGAATATATAAGGGTTTATTTGGTTTGTGCCAGATCTGGCACACCGTGCAGTGAAGGGTTAAATATCTACCCGAATTTACATATACTTTAAATCATGTGATGAATGTGAAAAATTTGGAACCAATTGAAACATAAATGAACAGGTTGCTAGGCCATGAACCTCAGAGTGACCTTATTTGCTAAACTTATCGTATAAATAAACATTGTTTATTTATTTTAGTCAGTTCGTCTACAACATTCAGTTTAGCTTTCGGATAAAAAATATTTTTTTACAGAATATGCTTTGCGATGAGAATATACGTATTTAAAAACATTGAATCTGTGAAGCATTTACATTTTATTGTAATCTAATTTGCATGTTCATTCTTGAAACGTTAATATTATTGCACGCATTTGCAGCATCAGCACAAACATTTTATTATTCACCTTTACGCAAAGCACAGCAAATAATTTGAAACGATTTTATTCTAAACTGAATTTTTAGTTTAAATATTACCATATCGTTTTAGTTAACTAAAAAAAAAGCTTCATTCCTCAGAATCTGCTGATAAGGTATTTTCTACCCCGGGACTTTTATTCCCTCGTCATATAGATGGATAATTGCTGTCAACAACTACTGCTCTATGGAAATGAGGCGCCTAATTAAGTAATTCCAAAGAAGAAAATATATTTGGCGAGCGATCAACAATAGTCTTAAACTCAACTTTTGTTTGGCCTCCAGGGCATCAAAATCTTTTATGCAGAGGAAGACAAACAAAAAAAAAATGTCTTCATTAAACAATAATTTTAAATTATTTATACTTGCAAAAGATTATGTGAGGTTTAATGCGTGATGTATGGTTATATTTATGCTTAAAATAATCAAATGAAGGATAATATTCGTGTAGCTCATTATTTTAGGTTTGATAACAAGAATAAAATACTGTGTCATTCTATAGTGCAATCTTAATTGATTAGTAGTGTTTTTAAAAATAGATAAATTATTGAGGTTTTGATATAAAAGTAAACCTTAAGAGTTTACACATTTGAAATATAAGAAAAAAAACAATAAAAATGAACATTTTTTTAATGAACAAAAAAAAAGAGGTATTAAAGATTTGAGTGAATAATTGAAAATACTGCAAGTTCAAGGTTTGACTATTAAACATCAGTATTTCAGAATGTGGTATTTTGTATTTGAAGAAGAAATAAAATAAACCGATGAGATATTTCGAGTCATTATTAGTTTCATGTAAATAAATAAGTCAGAAATTTTCATTGACATGCGACTGTAATGGCACCCCAGAGATCCCAGTACCTAACAAATCTTATGAACCAACCAGTTTGGAATGATATTCTAAGAAAAATTCAACCAGCAGCTTTCATGAAGAAGTATATGTATCATAAAATACATTTGACAATTTTCATTTTCATAATAATTTACAAAATGAGGTATTAGTTTGCTTAGAATGCACATTTGCTAGCTCAAAGAGTTTATAGATAAAAGATAAGTAAAAATGACTTATTGTCCATTAAAAGAAAGTCAAGTCATTTGAAAATGAAACATTAACAAGAAGTTCTGTCAAGAACTAAACGAGCCTACTTTCCCGTACATCGACATCGGCATTCTAGCATCTGATCATTATGCTCTTGATTATCTGAGACTAAAAAGTATGTCAAACATACCTTTTTAGCACTTGAAGCTGATTTCTAAAAGCAAAATATACCCCTCTCATCAGATGAAATAGACACATAAAAAGTAAATAAATAAATAAATAAAGCTTTGTCGCACCTTTTAAAGAATGTAACTGTTACAGTTCTTCCGTAGAAAAATTCCTCAATTGTTTTCAAAAAAAAAAATTAAAAGTACAAAGTACATCAAAACACATTTTATCAAAGAAAGAAAAAAAATAAAGAAAAAAAAAACTCGTCCGTTGATAAAATGTCTCGAATTTCACTTTTAATCCGTTGCCAGTTGTTAAATATAAATAAAGAATAAAATGCCCTCGTGAATGAAACATTTTTGTTACAAAAAAAATCGTCTGCCAATAATAATAATAATAATAATAATAATAAATTCAATAAAACAAATGAATAAATAAACAAAAAATCGTCTGCACAGTCAGTCATTTTTTTTTTCGGACTGTTTACTCAAAAGTTATTAGGGGTGGCAGCTTGCTTGAGCGGTTCAATATTGAACGAAAAATTGTTCAAATCGGAAATGTAAATACGGGAATGAAGTATCCTTGAAAAGTTCTTTCCAACAAAAAAAAGTTTGTTCAAATCGGACTGTTCATTAAAAAGTTAGTATCGCGGGACCGGTTATTTGAACGGCTCAAAGTTGAACCAAAAATTGTTCAAATCAAAAAATCAAATATGGGAATGAGCTGTACTTGCCGAGATCTTTCCAACAAAAAAAGGTTTGTCCAAATCGGAATGTTCATTCAAAAGTTATTAGGGGGGGACAGACAGACAGACAGACAGACCGACCGACCGACGCACAAATTCCCCATCTCAATACCCTACTTTCAAATTTTTAATTTTTCGATATTTATTTCATTTTTTTGTTTCTTTTTGACTTTTTTTTACTTGGCGATATTTTTTGAACTTGGCGATATTTTTTGGACTTGGCGATATTTTTTGGACTTGGCGACATTTTTTAGATGCATTAAGCCAATTTTAATGCTTTTTTCGTCTCTTTTATTTTTAACGGGAAAGTAGGCTAAAAATGATAAATATGCAAGTAGATACAAAAAGTAATAGAGTTAACGCTACACTGAAAAGTGTTGCGAAGGTAACAATTTCTTAAACTAATTATAGAGGTATACGTATGTATGAAATCAATAAAGCGGTAAACTTGTGAAAAGCAATATTTAGCTTATAACACAAAAATACGCATAATTGAGAATGTAGTGAGAATGAATTATTATTTACTAACTGTGTCATCCTATTTTTTCATATTATTTACTAACTGTGTGCAAGGTCTACCTCGAAAATAGAAGGAATTTTATTTGTTATTTCTCAAGCAAAAAAGGGCAACATTATGCACTCAACTATTTTTCACGAATGCTTTCTTTCCCAATTATTAGCTTAAGGTCGTGCGGACGGATTTAAATATCTAACTGAAAATTTATTTTTACTTACTTAAAAATTCTTGTAGGGTTGGTTCGGGTAAGTGGGCCACCCCCCCCCCCCCTAAAACTGAAATGCGCACATGGTTTTTGTACTTTTTTGTACTGATCATGTTATATTTTATCACAATAATTGGTTTTGCATATATTTGGGTTTCATGTAACTTTTTTTTTGGATCATATAATTTGTTTTAAAAAAATTAAAAAAAAAAAAAAAATTTGCGAGTTCGAGCAACATTTTTTAAAGAACTGTTTTAATGTTAATTTTCATTATTTTTTCTATGTTCATCAAGTTTTTTTGTAGAGTTTAACCTAAAGTACACATTGCCATAAGAATTTTTATGCAAAGTATTATTATTAAGTGTTTAAGGGGAGTTGTCCCACTTACCCCTTGGTTTTTCTCAGTTAGGGTAAGTCGGCCCCCTCACTAAGGTGTAAGTGGGCCCCCTCATAATAATGATGATTTCAAAATGAAAAGCAGTTCTGATGAAGCAATTTCTAAGATGAAATTAAAGATAATGATGCAGACCTAGAAAAAAATTGATTCTTTTGCTACAAAAACTTGGAGTTTCCTAACCGTAGGAAGGAAAACCTTTTAAAAAGGTTTTTTTGCCCTTCCAATTACACAAAATCGAAACAATCCGATAATACATTCAAGTAGGAAGAGCCGTTTTATGCAATTTTTAAGTCCTTAAATTAAAATTAGAACGTTTTGGTACTTGTTGAAGCGTGAGTCAACCCCCTCACCTTTCCCCCTATGAGACTTTCCGGGTGGAAAAGAACCACCCGAACAAAATTTGGTGGAGATTCGCCGTAAGCGGTGGATTTGTATCAGAAATACCCACACACACTTTCTCTGTTTTATTTATATGATTTATTAAAGATTTTAGTTTTTTTTATTTCATAAATATCTATCAATAGCATTTTGTATCAAAAGAAACATTGAAAATTGACATGCAGAAATCGAGTCGTATTACTTGACTTGACGCTTTTTTAACATAAGGAAAATTTCGCATTGAAAAGTTTTTCCTGAAGCACAATCATTTTAAATTTACTTTACTCCTAAAAGCATGATAACTACAAATTTCTCCTGCATTGATAGAAAATCTATTCGTAAGATTAAAATTCCTTTTGCCATTCTGAAGTGGATGCTTAAGCATGAATGATTAAAATAAACTCAATCATCAGAATTACTAATCATTTCACCGAATTATTAATTCTGTCGTTGTCATCAGTTGTGTTTCTAACTTACATGCCATTTTACTGATGTCAAATTATTCTGAAAAGGAGACTAATTTGTTCCATCCATATTAACTCTATGCATGTTCATTATCGGAGTTGAACTTTTGGGAATTAACCTGAGCTTGTAGATAGATTCCGATAGGGTTTGCTGAATCTAAAATATTTTAATTATTGCTACCTGAAAATTCAGTTTGTGACTAAGCGAATATCAAACAGTTAGTTTTCAAAATAGGATAGTGTTTTTGTTTCGAGAAACAGGTAGTGAATGCTCACATTGAAGAAGAAATTGAATCGTTTATTTCGAAAAGGTAACATCTCTATTTTGATCTCCTCTGTCTCTTTAGAAAATTAAACAGCGCACGGTTATATTTTTGAATGTCATAATCAATGAAAAAATGCCTTTAGTTAAGTACACAATTACTGCAATAATTTACCAAATAACCATTGATTATGACATTCACAAATATAACCGTGCGCTGTTTAATTTTCTAAAGAGACAGAGGAGATCAAAATAGAGATGTTACCTTTTCGAAATAAACGATTCAATTGAAGTGTTACTAAAATATTTGGGGCAGTTAACGTACTTGTAGACATATTACAACACTGCAAAATATGTAGTTTTGTTTTTACAGTAAAAAAACTGGCAGCCGAGGTTCTAATTTAAAACTGTAAGTGTGAAATTAGCAATTTTACAGTTTCTTACTGCAAAGCTAGAAACTTAAGTTTATTGCTGTAAAATTTAGCTGTATTATACTGTAAAAACAGCAGGATAATACTGACAGCAGAGGTTACAGTTTAAAACTGTAAAATGCACGGTAATAAACTGTAAAATTAGCAGTTTTACTGCTTATTACTGTAAAATTAGCAATTTTTACTGTTTATTACTATAAAATGAGCTGCATCATACTGTAAAAACATCATTCATTTTTTACAGTAAATGATGGGAACGAATTAATCTGAAATAATATAATTACAGCTGCCTGAAATTTCATTTGATTACTGAAGAGTATTGTGTTTCAGAAAATTATATTTTATTATTGATTAGGGAAACATATATTCAGTAGTATAGTTTAAATAAGTACTTGACGTGTTTTCAACATTGTAATAGTGATTCAGAATGGTTGCAAATAGCAATTGGCTGATGATTTCTGAAACAATATCAGCATTTATTACTACAAAACTCAGCTATGTTGTATTTATTTCTGTATTGTTCACTTTGTAAGTATCAAAGTAAGTTTTTTTGCTGTACTTGAATAGCTTTTCTGCTGGTAGGAAATCAAAGAACAGCTTTAATCTATTAAAAAGACAAGGTTTCATTTAATTATGAGCCATTTCTCTTCTTATGAATGCATTTATATGATGATCAAAGGAATTGAACTCATTATTATTAACAAAATTTTTATTACTATAAAACAAATAATAAACTCAAAAATAAATTTAAGAAACGAACAGCGCTCATTTCCTTGGAGTTTCGAAAAAACAACTAAGATTTCGTCACTTTCTTGGTGGAAAAAACGTGATTATATTTAAATTCGTTCTATAAGTGTGTATCCCCAATATTTCCTTAGATATTTAAGAAAAAAATTTTCTTGCAAAAAAGAATAAATGTTAAATGATACTTGCATTCATCAGTACATTCCA
>JAXGGA010004489.1:0-30000 GCA_038373865.1 Uloborus plumipes | reverse complement strand
TGGACCCAAACTGTCAGCAAGGCACTGTTCAAGCTGGTGGTGGCTCCGTAATGGTGTGGGCTGTTTTTTCATGGCATGGACTTGGTCCTCTAGTGCGACTGGACCGAACATTGACTGGAAATGCTTATATGCAGCTACTTGGAGATCACTTGCAGCCATTCATGGACTTCATGTACCCAAACAACGATGGGATTTTTATGGATGACAATGCGCCATGTCACCGGGCCACAACTGTTCGCAATTGGTTTGAAGAAAATTCTGGACAATTCCAACGAATGATTTGGCCACCTAGATCGCCCGACATGAATCCCATTGAGCATTTATGGGACACCATCGAGAGGTCTGTTCGTGCCCAAAATCCTGCCCCATCAACGCTTTCACAATTATGGACGTCTATCGAGACAGCATGGCTCAATATTCCTGCAGAAGACTTCCAACGACTTGTTGAGTCCATGCCACGTCGAGTTGTTGCACTTCGCCGGGCAAAAGGAGGGCCGACACGATATTAAGAGGTATCCCATGACTTTTGTCACTTCAGTGTATATATATATATATATATATATATACACTGCTCGACATTGAAAATGCAACCCAAAGAAGGAGTGGTCAGAAATTCATGCAAATTTTACCGTAGACGCACGTCACTGAGTTATGCAAATGATATGAAATGCGCAGCTCTCCGACGCACGTGAAGTGAGATATAAGAGAATGAAGTTGAAAAGTGGGCTTTGTTCATGTTGGTTTTTCTGCCAGACTAATTATCGGAGAAATTTGGTTTTTGTCTCGAAGGATACGTGTGATAGAAGGAAATGCCACGCCGTCCTCAACGAAGACACTTCCAATATATAGACGACTTTACAAGAGGTATGGTGATCGGACTGAGAAGGGGAGGTTGGTCCATACGTGAAATTGCAGCTGATACCCACATGGATGCAAGCACTGTGCATCGGCTGTGTCGAAGATGGTTGGAAAGAGGAAATGTAGCCACATTGCGGGTGCAGGTGCAGCCAGAGTGACGTCAGACCGCTTGGATCGACGGATTCACCGACAAGCTGTGGCGGACACACAAGTCACTTGTACGTCGATTCTGCAGCACGTGCAAGGTACCCTGGATGTTCCTGTGTCGACCAGAACCATTTCCCGTCGACTGGTTGCACGTGGCCTGCAATCACGGCGCCCGCTAAGAAGATTGCCATTCCACAGACACAGCACAGACTCCAACGTTTGGAATGGTGCCGGACCAGAGCGACGTGGATGGCGGAATGGCAAACCGTAGTGTTCTCAGATGAATCCCGCTTCTGTTTGTCCAGAGATAGTCATCGCATACGTGTGTGGCGTCGACGTCGAGAAAGGTCGAATCCGGCAGTAACTGTGGAACGCCCCACAGCGCGACAACGTGGCATAATGGTTTGGGGCGCTATTGCATACAATTCCATATCCCCTCTAGTTCGTATTCGGGGCACTATGACGGCCCAACGATATGTAGATAATGTACTGCGGCCGGTGGCAATCCCCTACCTTCAGGGTCTGCCAAATGCAATTTTTCAACAGGATAACGCCCGACCTCACAGTGCTCGAATCAGCCAACATGCTCTACGAGGTGTACACATGCTTTCCTGGCCACCATACTCTCCTGACTTGTCACCAATCGAACATGTGTGGGACGTGATTGGACGCCGTTTGCAGAACCTGTCACTGCCTCGTTCAGAGGACGAACTGTGGCAAACGGTTGAAAGGAAATGGAGTGCCATCCCTCAGGACACCATCCCCAGGCTTATTGACTTCATGCCTAAACGTGTTTCTTCGTGCATCGCTGTCCGCGGTGGTCCTACTTCTTACTGAGCCGACGCCGTCCTCGCTTTAAATTTTGCTTATTTATTTTGAAATAAATATCACTTATTGTTCCATGCTGTCTCTGTCTTCTTACCAAATTTCATCAATTTCTGACCACTCCTTCTTGGTGTTGCATTTTCAATGTCGAGCAGTGTATATATATATATATATATATATATATATATATATATATATATATATATATATATATATATATATATATATATATATATATATATATACAGGGTGGCCCAAAAGTCAGCACGAATTTAAAAAATTAATATTTCGAGAACGAATAAAGATAAAAAGATGCGGTTTGCACTAAATGGATAGGAATGAAAGGGGTTTTATTAGGGCAAGAAAAAAAAATAGTTCAGTGGGTGACCGATAGATGGCGCTTTAGGTTTTTATTGCACCAAAAGATAATTTACAAAAGAAAAAACACTGACAATTTTCAAGTTAGCTTATTTGCAGTTAATCAATTAATTGTTCAATGTGCTGTCCATCATTTAGAAGTACAGCTGTGAGACGTGTCAATACGCCGTTCACAGCACTTAGTAGCATTTCTTGCGTTATGGCAGCCACATTTTGCCGGATGGCATCTTTCAGTGCAGCTAGTGACGCCGGCTGGTCACGGTATACTTTTGACTTCAGGAATCCCCAGAGCCGAAAGTCACAAGGCGTAAGATCTGGGGATGTTGGAGGCCAAGCGTTATTAAAAAATAGACTGATTGTGCGATCTTCTCCAAATGTTAATCGTAACAATCGTCGCACCAGCAGAGCAATATGGGGTGGTGCTCCATCTTGCATAAACGTAACAGTTTGTAGTGCCTGTCGCGCTTGCAGTTCAGGAATAATGTTATTCTCTAACAATGCTACATAGCGCTGACCAGTCACAGAAACCATTTTAAAACCCGCCTGTGTGACTTACTTGAAAAAAAACGGACCTATTATGAAATCAGCAGTTAAGCCACACCAGACTGTCACTTTAGGTTGTTGCAAGGGTTTCTCCACAAATGCATGTGGATTTTCTGTGGTCCAGACTCGACAATTGTGGGTGTTAACAGCGCCAGAGAGGGTGAAATGTGCTTCATCTGTCCAAAACACAGTATGAAGCCAGTCGTGCTGCTCCTCTACCTTGCTGAATACCAAAATTCGCAAAATCTTGCCGAGAGTTGAAGTCAGGCGGTTTAAGTTCTTGGAGATGTTGCAACTTATATGGATACAATTTTAAAGTTATTCGCAGTGCTCGCCAGACACTTGCGCGCGGAAGTCCTGTCTGCTTCGAACCTTCTCGAGCACTACACACGCCATGTGCAGTAACCACCGACATGGAATCTACCGTCTGCTCCACTGTCATGGCAACAGTAGTGCTGCTGAGGGACGTCCACTTCTTGGACGCGACGCCAAAGAACCTGTAGATTCAAATTTCTTAATCAATTTGTTCAATGCAGAAGACGTAATTAGTCCTTTGCTTTTTCGCATACCTTTCAATGAGCGATAAGCTCTTAATGCCGCAGTGGCACGTTCCGAATTCTTATAGTATAGTTTAACTAAAAGGGCTTTCTCAATCATGGACATCATTTTAGTTCATTTAAGCTTCAACATCCCTTACCTGAGGCAGTTGCTCTTTTTATATCGTTTGCTGTTTTGCATAATCCTACATAGAAATAGCATAGCGCCACCTATCGGTCACTTACTGAACTATTTTTTTCTTGCCCACATAAAATCCCCCTTCATTCCTATCCATTTAGTGCAAACCGCATCTTCTTATCATTATTCGTTCTCGAAATATTAATTTTTTAAAATTCGTCCTGACTTTTGGGCCACCCTGTATATATATATATATATATATATATATATATATATATATATATATATATATATATATAATATATATATATATATATATATATATATATATATATATATATATATATATATATATATATATATGTGTGTGTGTGTGTGTGTGTGTGTGTGTGTGTGTGTGTGTGTGTGTGTGTGTGTGTGTGTGTGTGTGTGCGTGTGTGAAAATTGAGTAAATGTTCACTTCAGCTGAATCTGTACTGAAATTGTTGACAGGTTCAATCATGCCTTCGTGTTGACTGTATTAGACCTTTATTAAAGCGGGTACACACATAAAAAATCGTTTAACCCAGCTCCCAGTTCAACTGAAACTTTTACTCTCCCGTCAACTTCGGCCAACAAACATGCATGTGCTATGTTATTTCTGCCAATAAGTTGAATGAAAAATGTAAGTTGCATTGAACACATTTACCTATGTGAAATACTCCCTTTACTTATTATTCTCAACAGTCAGAATTGCAACTACGAAAAAGGTGCAGGGCAGTAGCAGGCTACTATTAATGCAATGTTTACAACGCGAGTAACATTTGTCTTTGCAATTCTATCTATAACTGATCCATGAGATTAAATCTAAACTTTATTATTAACCTTAAGGTATATAGTTTTTTCAGATTACCAAAAACTTTCGCACAAGTAAATTTAAAGACGTTTAGCAGATTTTAAGTCCTGTGTCTTCTAAAAACGAAGAGAAAAAATAAAATGACTCACCCTGCATTATATATGTAATTGTTTTTAGTTTTTATGACACTAAATGCACCATTTTCTATGTTCAAGATTCCAAAAACTGCATTAAATAAGGCTATTAGCCTCATTTGCATTCTTACTTCTTTTTTGTCATTTAAGTAAAAATACAAAAGGCAAAATAATTAAAACTTTTTGCTGCGGTAAAAAGTTCGGTTACATTTTTACTCAAAAAAGAAAGAAGTACAGCTTGATTAAAAACAAAGTTTCGTTTAGAAATCCTAAATACGCCCTCAAATTAATTACTCTTCTTTCTTAAACAAAGCTAGATTAAAACACAAAAGTCACACGAGGATCTGAAAGATATTTTTTAACTGTCACCAGAGTAAATATATTTTTAAATGCATTTTCATGCCTTCACAAACAAAGTCTTATGCATATTTCCAATCTCTTTCATTGACTTATAAACAAAACGATATAGATAATAGAAGCTACGAATACGACACAAAGCAAGTTTAGAGGTATGTTTATTTTTTCTCAACTTTCTTTCGATAATGAATCAGTTTAACAAAGAATTTCCTTTCCATTTACACAAAACACTATTTCTGTTTTACAAAAGAAATGAGAAATTTCAAACATGAAAAATGGAGGTGTAGAAAACTCTAGCATTTTACAAAAGAAAGTCAGAGCATTTTACTACATTTTCAGGAACTTTGTTAGATTATAACTTCTGAGTACCATCTTATCTATTTCATTTGGAACGGCTTATTTTTGAAAATTTATCTACGAAACAAATGCTAGTTTATTTCAAATGATAACTGTTGTTTTAAAACATTACTTTTCCGAACTAAAACATTACTATAGCGAACTAAAATTTTACTCAATTGGTTCTTTTAAAAGAAAAAAAACTAGATTACTCAAAATTTTCCACATTTTAACCATTCTTTGTTGAAAATTGTAATGCATTTTGAAATATTCTTTTTTTTTCTATTTCAGCCTTCAAAAACTGGTAAAAAATGAAACCTTATTTTTTACTTTTTTTTCACAGGGCGTTGTTAGAGGACTAGAGATATGTGAGATTATTTATGTTGCAGCATTTGTTTTCTTTTTCGTTTCTGTGCCTTTTGTTTCTCCTTATTTGCCGTAATTATTTAATAAACTGTCATTAGAGACTAAAAGAACATTTAAAAAACATTTTCGGTGTATGAGATGCTAATTTGCAATGTACTGATTTTTAATACATGCTGCAGAAGCTTACTTAAATCTTTAATTTAAAATAGAAAATATTTGCTTTGAAAACAAACTGAATACAGTTTAATGTAATCATCGCATAACATGATAAAATAAGCTCCTCAGTCTCGGTGTCAACTGCAAGGTACTGTTACAAAACATGCCGGCAAGGTCAGTTTCACAATGCTAAACAGGGTTTAAATTTTCCTGTTTGTAGATGACAGGTCCAAAAAGAAAATGCTTTTCATTGTCAGAGCTTGTTTACAACAAAATCAAAACAATGCTTTATGACTAAAAAATAAAGAAAAGGATTTGCATGTGTATCGGAAAATACATATTTTAATTAACTTAATAGCAGAAAGTATAAAACAATCTAATTATTTTCTAAAATATGGTGTTTTTACGTAAGACTAGCAATTTCTCACTTAATTATTTTTTTACTGATTAATTTCATGATGTATATTTATCT
Source organism: Uloborus plumipes (assembly GCA_038373865.1). Classification (NCBI taxonomy): domain Eukaryota; kingdom Metazoa; phylum Arthropoda; class Arachnida; order Araneae; family Uloboridae; genus Uloborus; species Uloborus plumipes. The sequence continues at coordinate 23,918 of JAXGGA010004489.1, read as the reverse complement.
TGAATTTCACCATTGGTAATGTTAAAATTTTTTGAGCTACTCAAAATCGAACAAAACATTGTTCAAATCAGAAATAAATTTGAGAATAAAGTGTCCTTGCCGAGATCTCTCGTATAAAAAACTGTTCGAACCGATTTGTTCCTTTAGAAGTTAGAAGTACAAACAGGAAGACAGATTGATCAACAATCAGACTAACCAACAGGCCGATTGACACACATTTTCTCTTCTCAAAACTCTACTTTTAAATGTTTAATATCTACTCTTTAATTTGTGTATTAAACCTTGTATTATTTTTATTAATATTATTATTTTTGCTTTTATTATTATTTTTGCTTTTATTATTATTATTATTATTATTATTAATTTTTATTATTATTATTATTTTAGCGATATTTTTCAGATGCACTAAGCCTTCTTTTCTTTTTGTGTATATCAAGAATATTGGTGTCATCGAAAGATCGATCTCCATGCCACCACTGAAGTATACAGAAAACCCGATCATATTTCTATGCTTTTTTTGTCTGTATAAAAAATATTTTTAAAGTGTTAAATATAAGTTGTAATCACTGCGTGATATAAGAAAACACAAAAACTCAGAAAAACAAACCACCTAAAACCTATGGTAACACAAAACTGTGTAAAATTCTGGTTGTATATTTGAGATCAGCGTGAAAAAATCTCTTGGGAACAGTATAAATTTTTCATGCAACAAAATCCTTTTTATCTGTGTTAATTCTGACCAAATTGGTTGAGAAGTTTTTTGATAAAACTATAGTAAACTTAAAATTATATTCATAAACAATTCTTTTGACTCTTATTTCATACAGAACAAAATATTTTTACTGTATTGAGTGAATTCATTATACCTAAATTTTATATTGGTCTTTCTTTTCTAAGAAAAAAACCCCCAAGAATTAACGTATTCAAAGGAGATTAAAACAATTTCGTGTAAAGCTCTAACGTTTCTGCAACTATACAACAACTCTTATATTCAAATTAATGTTTTGATATGCCGTTTAACACAAAGACTTAAATTAATAAACCTTCTTTTAACTACAGTTTGAACCACAAATGAATAGTTTCAATTAAAATTAATCACCTAGAATAACAATAAATGGTAACGATACACAAACGGAAATTTATTAAAAATAGTTAAATAAATACTTACAAGAAAAAATCATGGCTCTAACTAATTTTATTTCACTATTTAATTAAATTATATGAATTGTGTGTTTTCACAAAGATCTTCACGCAAGAATCATAAATTAATAACCATTGGTATTATTTTTTCTAAAAAGTTTGCACGGGTTGATATTAGTACTAACTTTGCATGTAATATAAGTGTGGTTTAATATTAAAAAAAAGAAGCACTAATGTTCCAAAAAAAAATAAAGAAAGATATGTCTGGAATATTAACATTTGTTTAGTCCCCAGACAGATCAATGCTCTAGCATCTATTATTAATATCTCAAGAAAAATCTTAAGAAAGTCTTATTACAATAATTTTGGTTTGTATGTAAAGAGACGAAAGCATAATTAATGTCATTTTAATCATCTTTTAAAACCATAGTAGACAAAGAAATAAACTAGGCAACATTTTTATTGCATTTTCAAAAGAAATTGACTCAATAAATATGAGCATAATCTTGCACTATTGACATTTATTATTATTATTTCTGTAAATACCATAAAGCGAAAATTGTTCGTTAACCAAAGAATTTTTAATGTTAACTAGCAATATGTCTTATTATGTTTGTAAAAAGGTAATCTATTATGTATATTTAGTGTATTGTTATTTTAATAATTTTTAAAGGGAATAATAAGTCCTTCGATCTTAGGTTTTTTTTTTTTTTTTTTTTTTTTTTTGAGCGTTACAATTGCCGAAAAAAATTTTTTTTTTTAAAGGAAGAAACCGGTTTAAAGTATTTTTTGACTAGACAACTTAATAAGTGTTTCGAAGTAAAACTATAAACCTAGACACAATATTAAAGATACTATCTTAGCTTCTGGGATTTCCACATTTTAGACGTGTTATGCCATTTTAAAACCTTTATCTGCCACATTATGAAATATTGAAAATTTCCTCATCAATATATTTTTTTAACTGCCGTATCAATAAGTGAAGAATTTACAAGAAAAAAATCTCCCTTTCTATCGTGAAAAAGTAGAGTTGAAAGACTAGTAAAGTTCTAAAACGCACCATCAAAATTTAAGTAGTGGTAATCCTGCTATAAAATTTAAAAAATATTGAAAGTACTGTCAGTATATATTACTAATAGCTAACAACGAAATTAATAATTTGGCTAATTATATTGAGTAGAAGGAGAATTGAAGCTTCACTATTCATAACAGTATAAAGACTAACAGAACAAAGTTAAACCTTTAAAACTGCATGTATTTCAGAAAAAAAAATATTTACATTTTCAGAGCTCGTGCTCTGAAAACGAAAATATCTCGTTGTCCTGGGGCAAAACTGATAACAGAAACTCATCTTTCAGGCTCACATTGTATAGATTTGTATGGTCGCAGTTGGAGGAAAACAGCCCGTGCATTATGTGGTTATATTGTGGATGAGGTTATGTAAGCCTGGCAAATATGTTACGCAACCCTTATACCTGGAATAGAAAATGAAAGAAAAGATGTAGTACCTGTTGTTACTCGTTTCGTGTTACATTTTTCATTATAATATTTCTTTTATGAAAGAGTAGAATATAAGTATGATACAGAATACCATCATGCAATTTCGATTAAAATTGGAAAAAGTAACAAAATATAGTGTATTTTATTTCAATTTAATCCCACGCTTTCCATATTTTGGGCAAAGTTATTTTTTTCTAAAAGAATACATTTCTTATATAACAGGGTTGAATCGTCAAAATGCACTGTGACAGTGTATAAAAAGTTTTAAATTTGAAAAAGTTTTTCATATGCATGTTATGTCTAAGAAAATAATGTCTATTGACGACATGGAAATTTAAATTTTAAGCAAGCCACCTGTGGTCGGTAGAAACTTAATGCTCAATATTTTTCAGTTTTTTATAATTATTAGCCAATTTATGACACTTTTTTTCTTTCGAAAATATAAAGGTACTGCGCTAAAAAGTAAGCTGTGTGATAGGTTGGCATATGCGATCTAGCTGCTCAGAAATTTCATCCATTTGCACCCCCTCCCCTCCACCAGATGAATTCACATATTTATTTTATTTTTCCATATTTAAGCTAGACCGGGGCACGTTTACGCAGTGTTCTTTTTTCGAAACGTGTTATAATTGGTGTGTAACCAGTAGTAACACATTGATGCTGCTCCCTAGCAAATACTCTCACAAGTTCTTTAGTGTCCCTCGAGGATATAGCATTTATGTAAGGATAACCTTCTTTTTTCCAAAGCGAATAAATTATGTGTTGAACTTATTGAAATTTTTTGTGAACTAAGAATGCTTAGATAAAGATAAGCAAATGCATGAATATTAAAAGAGAATTATCCTTGCTTGAGAGCAGTATAACTAAATTAGATGCCAAAATAATAAAAAATGCCGTTCTGTAGGTGAGACTGGGTCAGTAAGGGAGACTACGTTAACGTACCCCGGGTACGGGGGAGGTTTATGCAACAGACATTGACCTATTAACTATATATATTTTTTTTTTTGACTCTTTAATACTAATACGGGGTAAAAACTAAGTGCACGTACTTTGACTTTATAAACTGCTTTATAAGCCCATAACGTTTAAAATTTCTTAACTTAAAACATAAAAATCAGAAAAATCATTGAAAAAAATCCGTGTAAGCACGCTCCTGTCTACCCTTATTTATAGAAATACAATATAAAGAAAACAAATATTAGATTCGTGAAAATTCATAACTAAATATTTTTAATGACTAAAAAAAAAAAAAAAGCTATAATTTTGCTGTAGGGAAAAACAAATTTGGTACATACTACATCAACGTCAGGCTTAATATTCTCATTAAAACACTTTTTATCATTCTCTATTTACGTTTTGAATGCATAAATTTGATGACAAAATTAACAGAACTGAAATATACAAAATACATAGGTACATATTTCTATGAAACACAAAAGTACCTAAAATTTAACGAATAACAACTGTTGAAAATCAGCAAAAGCTACTGTTTCACTTTGATCTTATTTTGCATTTAATCAATCATTAAAAATTAGCTAATTAGCTTTAAAGTTAATTGTTCCTTAAATACGCTCATAATCACCATCTGCTGGAATATTAATGACCTTCATTAGAAAATAATTTTTCTTCTCTCTATAGAGAAATGTGAAACTTATTCCCCCTAACTAATTAATTAAAATTTCAAGAAATCGCTTTCAAGTGGTTCTGATTACTTATCAAATGCACTTGCTTTGAATAAAATTTATGAGCTATCAAATAATGAATTTCTTTCTTTTGAATGTCGATCCTTTATAAGACGAAATACAAAACAATTTTATTTTATTTTTAAATGTTTTAAGCAAAACATACACTGTAAAAAATAAACCGTTGTTCTTACAGTATAATACTGGCAGCAGCAGTTCCAGTTCAATACTGTAAAATGCACAGTAATAAACTGTAAAACTAGAAAATTTACAGTTTATTACTATAAAACAGCATTTTTACTGTATATTACCACAGTTTCACAGTTTATGACCACAAAATTAGCTTCATTATACTGTAAAAACAACAGTATAATACTGGCAGCAGAGGTTCCAGTTTAAAACTGTACAATACAGAGTAATGAACTGTAAAATTAGAAATTTTATAATTTATTACTCTAAAGCAGCAATTTTACAGTTTATAAGAGTGAAATAAAAAAAAATTAGTTTTTTTCTATAAAAATAGGCAATTTTTGCAGTTTCTTACTTTAAAATTAACTGTATAATACTGTAAAAACAACATTCATTTTTTAGTGTAACGTGGCAGTAAATTTGCATGATTATTGTTATTAGGTATGCAGTTAGTACGTATCATTATATAACCTCGTTAAACCGAACTCCAAGGAACCTTTAAAATCAATGGTCCTTAACCCGTAACTTGTCTTTTGCAAAGAATAATAAACAGCAAATAGGAGGTGAGTGATCGGAAATGCAGTTCGTTTTAATAGTGCAGTTGAACCCGCTTAATGCAATATAATCTTCGCCAAGAAAAAAACTTTTCTAATAAGCGGGACATTCCATTATCCGGGATAAAAATAATACATTACAACGGTTTGGTACATTGAAAATGTATTGTATTAAACGGGAGATTCTTTTAACCGATGTTCCAATAAGCGGGCTCTACTGTAAATTTATTCACAAACTTTAAGCGTTTTAAAGTTAACGAAGCTCGACTCTCATTCCTTTACAAAACTTGCTAGTACAGAAGATTAAAAAAAAGAAAAAGAATTTTGACTGATTGAAAAAATTGAATCCTAAATTCAAATTATGTTTTTTTGCAATAGTGTTGCGAAAGGTGTGTGCGTAGATGTGTGATGGCGTGTATTTGTGCGTGTAGGCAGTCGTGTGTGTGTGTATGTGTGTGCAAGACATGAGCTCTACCAACCAGAAGTAGCGGGGGCCAGTGGATATTAGTGGAGTTATTAGCACATGACACCTACCTGGTGGCAGGCTCCGGAGCTAATCTGAAAACGAAACCAAAACGGCAACTGAGGTCAAAAAATGAAAACAAATAGCAATCTGTCATTGCTCAAAAAAAAAAGTGTCTACCTTGAAGACAGCCGGTAAAAGGGAAAATTGTGTACAACATTTAAATATTTTAAGATATATCAGCCTTTGTATTGAAAACGATTCTAGTTCCACATTATTGTATCCACAGTACACATCAATAGCTGTTGTGACAATTTATTTTTCTGTGGATTTAGAAATTTTCAAATTATACACATTAAGAGCATGGTTAGTTGAATACAACCGGATTTCCTGCGGACAAAAATGGTCTGCTTTCTTCGTGTGGAAACGAGATTTAATTAGTTGAATCACTTCTCCTTCTTACACTCCGTATGTTGCGATTTTAGTTAATATAATGTAGAAAACTGAGTTTTTTGTCTCATAACGTCATTTATTTCATACACCTTCGAGTCTCGCCATAATTGTGGCCATGCTTCATTTTTTTTTGCAACGATTAAAAAACGGGTGAATTTTAACTTTGTGTCCAAAAATACATGCCTACTTGAGTTCGAACCAAAAAAAATTCGTTAAATTTATTAACAAAACTAACTTTATAATTTATATTAGTTTTCATTGTTTTTAGCAACAATTAAAAAGCAGGGTAGTTTTACTAATTAAAAAAAAATAATAAAAACTTTAGAAAAAACATCAATAAGAATAAAAATAAATAAGGAAATAAATTAAGAGAAGGTTTCGAAAAATTGCGATATAATCTGGAACATTAAAAGTGCTTATTCTTTTAATGAAATAAACACTTATATGCACACCACTCACTATAACTTATAAGTTAATTTTTTTTCGTAACACGAAATATTTTAGTTCAATAGATTTTTCTTTTGGATGTAAATAGGAAGAAAATCGAATAAGAAACAATGTACACTGCCTGGAGCGCCACATATAGGACATAGAAGATTAATTTTATTTTATAATATTAATACTTTATAAAGTTCTATAATTAGAAACATAATTGCACATACTTTTCAGAAGGAATTTTGAATTGTGAACTTTTGCTGCAAATATTTTATTCAAAACATGTTTCGATTTTTCTAAACAACATTAATTTATCGTAAGTAGTAAGGACGGGGATATAGGAGGCAGAAGGAGGAAAACAACTCAACAGCTGGTGGGGTATTTAAAGTGGGCGTGGCAGTCACGTGACTTCTCGTGGTCTTTCAGGAGGGTTTTTAACCAGACGTCATTTTTGATCCGCCATTTTGGATCCATGATCGACGCCATCTTGGTTTTAATTATTTAATTATTTAATTAACTTATTTAATTACTTAATTTAATTATTGATTGCTTAATTACTTTGAATTTAAAATTTTCATTCCGCGGGGTTCGAACGCGGGTCCCTTGCGACTCCAGAAGGGGACGCTAACCACTATACGCTACTTTGTTCTTATCGAGGGAGAAAAATAATACTTTAAAAGGAAATGTTTTTGCAGCGCCATCTATGAAAGACTAAGGGCGTTAAAGTGAAAAATTGTTTTTATAGTGGTTGTTGGGGGAGAAATAGTGGTGCCATCTGGTGGTGTTGAAGAAAAGTAAATGGTAATTTTATTTTACGGGAATGTATTTTTAAAAAAATGATTTATTTCCGACGAAATAATGTTTTTCTTGGGATTCGAACTCGAGACATAAAGAACCTTCAGTCGGTGGTATTGTCAACGCCTTAGACCACGCGGCTGAAGATTCTTACAAGGAAACAACAATTTAAAGTTCATATACAGTATATTGAGACCCAAGGAATATATTTACATGATTTAGAATTTAATGATGAAACTTAAATAATCGATTAATCAAACTATTTTAATGACAAAGACAGTCGGCCTCATCAAAGCAATTGGGTCGTTTATTAATATATCATTCTAATTAAGAGATAATGCAAATTGGAATTAATTCTGTTGCAGTTTGCTTTTGAGGGAAGCAAAGTATTGCAACTTGATTGAGAAAGTTCTTGTCCAAACTTGTTTCTAGACAAGATAAATTAATTAGACTACGTCACAAAAATCTTAATTACTGGACCAACCATCGTTCAGATTGTTATCAGTTATTTTCGGCAGTAGTTTCATTTCAGTAGAGAGGTCAGTTTGAAGAGAGGTGCGACCGAAATTCACTTGTTCGAGAATTTTACAATATTTACCATGAGCTTCCAAAGTCAGAAACGAAAATGTGACGGTACAACGAGAGCAACCAAATCGGCAAAAGTTGACGAAATAAAAGTAAGTATTGTTCCTATTTTTGAATATTCTGTATTTGTTTAAACAGTTGTGTTTATGAATATTTTTCTAATTTTGTTTTCTTCTATTGCAGCCGGGAGCCCCATTTTTGGAGACGGAGGTACCGGTAGGAGTTTTTCCGATTGGCGAGGAAGTCTTCGTATATCCAACTACATTCCAGAGTAATGTGAGTCTGCACATACGAAAATTTCAGAAATATGGTGAAAAGTTCTATCCGACGAAGGAAGGAATCCATCTGCGTCCATGGTGGGTTACAGATATTATTGGAAGGAAAACAGTGCCGCAAGCCAAAGGACAACTGCGTACTATGTTTGAACAGGAGCTCACCATCGAGAGCAGTGACTTAGCTCTTTTCAAATTCACTCGTTTAGCACAAAAAGGAGAATCCCGTTCATTTATATTATCGACAGAGCAATGGACTGAAATGATCCGGCAACAAAATGATATTACAAACGCTCTTCTAGATCACGTATTCCGTGAAATGGACTTTTTGAAAGCATACAGTGCCATAGCGGATACCCCCGTAGCAAAAAGTACTCTGCCTGCATCGTTGGATACAAGCCTGGGTACGCAATATCTTAATAATGTTGTGGAGACTGTTTTGTGTAAAATTTTCAAAGACAAGGGACTTAAAGATCCAGAGATGCTAGCTGAAGAATTGTGGGGAAATAGTATTGAGAATTTCAATTCTCTTGCATTATCTCTGGACGTTTCTGAACTGGCCGAAGAATTTCGGGAAAAATTGTGGGAAGACCCAAATTTTTTGTTTATGAAACCTGCAATGTATGTAACTGAACATTTCTTAAAACATGTGGAATTGAACAAAGTTCTAACTTCTGTACGGGAAAAACTATGTCCTTCAGATGCATTTGAATACTTTGAATGAAATGTATGATTTGTAACCAAATGAAATGAAAAAAGAACAATAATGTCAATATTTATGTAAATAGCTTTAATTTCAAAATAAAATGTCATTGCTTAGAATAAAATTGTGTTTTTACTGTAATATTTTATTTTCACAGAAGAAAAAAAAAAAAGAGCTTCCTTAAAATAATGTTACACTTTAATAGCATAATCTTTTGAAGCAAAAATATAAGAAAATAATAATAATGATTTTACTTTTTTCTGAAAATAATAAATTTGTGTGAAAAAGAATTTGCAAAATGAGCAAGTAAATTTGTAAAAGCCTTTTCCATATGAATTTCAATTATCTTAGTTTTTCCCTTCTGAGGATGAGCAAGTTCAATGATGTGTGCGTTAATGCGTTTCACCTCTTGGAAGCAAGGGGGTCAGTGAAAGAGAGAAGTGTGTTGTAAGACCGGGGGTTGGAGGAGATTGCAATGTTGTCCTTTGTCCACCCGGATACCGTGCGGCGTCCCTTTGATTCATTACAGGTAGGTAAGGAATCGGACTGATGCAACGTCCAATGGAACGAGCGGGAGTGTTTACAAGGAGTTGCAATCGCGGCACCTCTGATCCAATTAAGATATGCGGATCTAGTGAAATACCTTAATATGCAGAAGAAGAGTTATTTATTTTAATCGAATCCCATTTTGATTTACACGTTTAGGGTAATTTTTATCATAATTTTCGTAAATTATTAAGGAGCACATTATGTCATTTACTTTTTCCAAGCTTAACAGTTTTCAAATGTAAGTATTTTCTACACATTTAACATAACTTATCTATATTTAAGTTTAAAGACTATTTTTTCCATTCATAATCATTTTAAGCACATTTATTAAAATTGCTTTCTACTACTGCGTTTTACATTTTCAAAGGATTATTATTATTTCTTAGTAACTTAGTTACTTTTTCCATAATTATATACATTATAATTTCCCGTTTCAATGCAATATTTTTTCTTTTACTGTATTCTCAAGCATTTAGATATTTTCATCGTACAATAGGACAAAGAAAATATTCAATACAATTTATTTACGCAATTTTATGCCACTCATTTAACGTGTTATTTTTCGTTTACGCGTATTTCAACCTTTTGTACAATCTCATTTAAAATTTTATCAAAGCATCCATTATAGCCCTGACGTTTTCTTAGAACATTTTCAAACTTCATTCCCGTATACATAATTATGAAGCGAAGATTTTTAAAATAAATACGAATACAACCATGTATGTATTGGACTTGCAAGATATTCAACAAATATTTTCATATACAAACCCTTAATCAACCACCCTTACATATTCGAAGAATTATTTCTTCACTTAGGGCTTTTCAATTTATATAATATCAAAGTTTGTTCGATTTTGCATCACTGCAACAGTTGATATTAAAAAATATATACCGATATATGCTATAAATGGACGTAGAAAAAAAAACTCTGCAATTGTTTTCACATATGGCTACGTTCAATGTCTTAACAAGAGTTTTAATCAATTAAAAATATTTTATTTTCAGGAACTTAAGACTGTTTAGATATACACACATATACACATCAACGCTGCAAAGAATACAGTCTGCAGCTTTAATATTTAACACATTATTGAAATTAATTTAATAGTCAATGTCGTTATAAATCCCTTTTTGTGAAAATGATTTTAAGACTTAGAAAAAAGTTCAGCAAGTAGCTTTATACTTGCATCATGTAATGTTGGGCATTTAGCCGGCAAAAATGGTATTTTTGCCAGGCAAAAACAGTGGCAAAAACTTGGAAAATTGACTGGGTTTCAAAAAAACATACCAAAAATAACGTAATTTTGTACATAATACTATTGAGACTAAAATCAGAATATTTATTTCATTAATCGTTAACTTGATAATTTACTTTTTTTTTTATAATTCTTGAATAAAGCTCTCAAATAGATTGGGAATAATGTTAATTTTTCTTTCAATCTTTTTTTCTGTTGTGAAAACATGGAAAAGGAAGATACATCTCGGTGTAGAAAATTCAGTTGGATTTGATGAGAGTCAACCATTTTATGAAATTATTTTCAGTTTATTAACATTAGTTAAAGTTTAATTTGAGAATAACAGTTTAATTAGAGCAATATACCGACTCGTATTAAAAACTATTATGATCATATTGAACTAATTTTTCATAGTACATACCATTTATAGTTTGTTTCTATTCAAATTTCTATTGTTCTGGTAGCATAGCTAATTCGGCATTACTTCTCTGTTGAAAATTAACAGAAATATTAGAATTGTTTTTTAGTTAACCACTAATACAGCCAGAATCCACTTCCTACTCAGGAGAGTCATAAAAGTCCTCACATGTTTATAAAACACTGTATTAGTATTGGTAATATGTGTCAAACCAAAGGGTTCTGGGAAGTTAACCCAATCTTCCTTCTCTATGCTCCTGATTATGAGTGCTGCTCAATAGTCAAATCATAGCCTTTAAATTAAAGCCAAAAAAGTTATTTTATCGTCATTACTCTCACCCTTTCTTCTACATTCATGTTTGGCGTATTCATACAAAAAGCATTTTAATAAGAGTGCACAAACCACAAACTTAAAAATTTAGATTCCTGCTTCAAAGATGCATTGAAAAATTAAAAAATACTTTAAAGTAAAAATTAGTAAAAATTCAGTAACTTCCCAAAAATAAAGCGAGCTATTTTCGCCACTTTGGTAAAAGGTGGCAAAAACGTATTTTTACCGGGACGGTTTTTACTGGTTTTTTCCACCTCGGCAAAAATGTGCTATCCCTAGTATCATGTAACCATAAATACGAGTTTTCACACATTACGGCTTAGGTACAGCTATTGTTTTATTCAATCATCTCAGCTTTTATACTTGCTTACAATACCGATTAACTAACACTACAGAATTGTATAGACATTCAGGAAGATTTCCAGTTAACCTACTGAGCGGAAGCAGCCACTATTTTTCGTCCTTGAAATATAAACTTTCGGTCGTTAAACAGGTTTAAGTAAAAATTTTGTAAATATTAAAGGGAACTAATTTTAAAGAAAACCTAAAACAATTGTAAAAATCAAAAAACGAAGAGGAATTGAAAAGGAACACTCATTGAATAATTCGCAGTTTCATGCAACACTTACGAGAAAATCTGACAAACCTTCTCTAAATTGAGAAAAACAACATCACTCAAATGGGTGAAGTAAAAAAATTTTTAGAGTTTTAATAACTTCTAATCGCAATTTCAAATGCAAAAATACACGCATTATTACATGATCGCATTTTTTGAATGACAGAAAATAATTCTAAACATAAAAAAAAATATTAACTTAACAATCTTTAGGACGGGAAAAAAAAAAAAAACTTTTTGCAAACTTCAAAGACGAAAAACTTGCCAATTTCGGGACACAAAAACTAGTAAACTTGAAATTCTTGAAAATTTTAAAACATTAGAAACTTTGAAAATAGAAAACTTAGAGCGTAAAAATATTTTTTTTTTTTTTGAAAACTTAAAATAGAAAAGCTTTCAAATTTTCGAAAACAGAAAAAAAAAAAAAAAAAAAAAAATGCGAACTTGAAAATGTTTCAACAGAAAAGAGCTGGGAAAATAACAACAAAAAAAGAAAGAAATGTGCATAACTTTGTAATAAAAAAAACTTGAGAACTACTCACTTACAGACAAACATATTCCCCCATAAACTTTAAAATTCAGAATAAACTTTCACAAAAAAATTTTGCTGCGAGAAAGAAAAAAGTACCGATTTGGTAATTTCAAAACAGAAAAAAACTTGTAAACCTCGAAGAAGGAAAAATTTAACAACTGGGGGGAAAAAAACGAAATAGGAAAGCTAAAATTTTAAAACAAAACAACTTACTACATTCGGGAAAAAAAATCCGAAATTTCGAAATTTTTTGAAAGAAAAAAAAAACTTAAAAAGCAATAAAAGCGGGAAAAAAAGAGTCTCTAAAACAAAGATAACTTTGCATATTAATGTTATATTTTGAATTATATCAAGACATTATAGTTCCTATGAAGAAAAAAAAAATCTATATAAATGTGTATGTGTGCAAAAAAGAGTGAATTCTATTTTTAAAAATTAGTGTGGTCCTGAAAAGGACCTTTTTTTTTTTTTTTTTTTTCGACATGTCCCGGGGAATAATTTCCTTCCCGTTAATCGAAAAAGGCTTTACCACCGCGATTGGCTTCATAGCGATCCAAAAATCGGAGTGATTTTTCGGACTGGGCTATCTCCTTTTATATCCAGTTAACGCGTCACGTCATAGAACAACTCTGGACATGATTACGTTTCACCCCTTTCGTCTGCTAAGTACAATAAGATACGTAACTGCTCGAAGCCGTCAGGTAATTTCAAGTTCAGACCATTACACTTGATACCTGACGGCTTCGAGCAGTTACGTATCTTATTGTACTTAGCAGACGAAAGGGGTGAAACGTAATCATGTCCAGAGTTGTTCTATGACGTGACGCGTTAACTGGATATAAAAGGAGATAGCCCAGTCCGAAAAATCACTCCGATTTTTGGATCGCTATGAAGCCAATCGCGGTGGTAAAGCCTTTTTCGATTAACGGGAAGGAAATTATTCCCCGGGACATGTCGAAAAAAAAAAAAAAAAAAAAAGGTCCTTTTCAGGACCACACTAATTTTTAAAAATAGAATTCACTCTTTTTTGCACACATACACATTTATATAGATTTTTTTTTTCTTCATAGGAACTATAATGTCTTGATATAATTCAAAATATAACATTAATATGCAAAGTTATCTTTGTTTTAGAGACTCTTTTTTTCCCGCTTTTATTGCTTTTTAAGTTTTTTTTTTCTTTCAAAAAATTTCGAAATTTCGGATTTTTTTTCCCGAATGTAGTAAGTTGTTTTGTTTTAAAATTTTAGCTTTCCTATTTCGTTTTTTTCCCCCCAGTTGTTAAATTTTTCCTTCTTCGAGGTTTACAAGTTTTTTTCTGTTTTGAAATTACCAAATCGGTACTTTTTTCTTTTTCGCAGCAAAATTTTTTTGTGAAAGTTTATTCTGAATTTTAAAGTTTATGGGGGAATATGTTTGTCTGTAAGTGAGTAGTTCTCAAGTTTTTTTTTATTACAAAGTTATGCACATTTCTTTCTTTTTTTGTTGTTATTTTCCCAGCTCTTTTCTGTTGAAACATTTTCAAGTTCGCATTTTTTTTTTTTTTTTTTTCTGTTTTCGAAAATTTGAAAGCTTTTCTATTTTAAGTTTTCAAAAAAAAAAAAAAATATTTTTACGCTCTAAGTTTTCTATTTTCAAAGTTTCTAATGTTTTAAAATTTTCAAGAATTTCAAGTTTACTAGTTTTTGTGTCCCGAAATTGGCAAGTTTTTCGTCTTTGAAGTTTGCAAAAAGTTTTTTTTTTTTTCCGTCCTAAAGATTGTTAAGTTAATATTTTTTTTTATGTTTAGAATTATTTTCTGTCATTCAAAGAATGCGATCATGTAATAATGCGTGTATTTTTGCATTTGAAATTGCGATTAGAAGTTATTGAAACTCTAAGAATTTTTTACTTCACCCATTTGACTGATGTTGTTTTTCTCAATTTAGAGAAGGTTTGTCAGATTTTCTCGTAAGTGTTGCATGAAACTGCGAATTATTCAATGAGTGTTCCTTTTCAATTCTTCTTCGTTTTTTTAATTTTCACAATTGTTTTAGGTTTTCTTTAAAATTAGTTCCTTTTAATCTTTACAAAATTTTTACTCAAACTTGTTTAACGACCGAAAGTTTATATTTCAAGGACGAAAAATAGTGGCTGCTTCCGCTCAGTATGTTAACTGGAAATCTTCCTGAATGTCTATACAATTCTCTAGTGTTAGTTAATCGGTATTGTAAGCAAGTATAACAGCTGAGATAATTGAATAAAACAATAGCTGTACCTAAGCCGTAATGTGTGAAAACTCGTATTTATGGTTACATGATACTAGGGATGGCACATTTTTGCCGAAGGTGGAAAAAACCAGCAAAAACCGTCCCGGTAAAAATACGTTTTTGCCACCTTTGACCAAAGTGGCGAAAATAGCTCGCTTTATTTTTGGGAAGTTACTGAATTTTTACTAATTTTTACTTTAAAGTATTTTTTAATTTTTCAATGCATCTTTGAAGCAGGAATCTAAATTTTAAGTTTGTGGTTTGTGCACTCTTAGCAAAATGCTTTTTGGATGAATACTCCAAATATGAATGTAGAAGAAAGGGGGAGAGTAAATGAAGATAAAATAACTTTTTTGGCTTTAACTTAAAGGCTATGATTTGACTATTGAGCAGCACTCATAACCAGGAGCATAGAGAAGGAGGATTGGGTTAACTCCAAAGAACTCTTTGGTTTGACACATATTACCAATAGTAATACAGTGTTTTATAAACATGTGAGGACTTTTATGACTCTCCTAAGTAGGAAGTGGATTCTGGCTGTATTAGTGGTTAACTAAAAAACAATTCTAATATTTCTGTTAATTTTCAACAGAGAAAAAATGCCGAATTTGCTATGCTATCAGAACAATAGAAATTTGAATAGAAACAAACTATAAATAGTATGTACTACGAAAAATTAGTTCAATATGATCATAATAGTTTTTAATACGAGTCGGTATATTGCTCTAATTAAACTGTTATTCTCAAATTAAACTTTAACTAATGTTAATAAACTGAAAATAATTTCATAAAATGGTCGACTCTCATCAAATCCAATTGAATTTTCTACACTGAGATGTATCTTCCTTTTCCATGTTTTCACAACAGAAAAAAAGATTAAAAGAAAAATTAACATAATTCCCAATCTATTTGAGAGCTTTATTCAAGAATCATCAAAAAAAAAAAAAAAGTAAATTATCAAGTTAACGATTAATGAAATAAATATTCTTATTTTAGTCTCAATTGTATTATGTACAAAATTACGTTATTTTTGGTATGTTTTTTTTGAAACCCAGCCAATTTTCCAAGTTTTTGCCACTGTCTCGCCAAAAATACCATTTTTGCCGGCTAAATGCCCAACATTACATGATGCAAGTATAAAGCTACTTGCTTAACTTTTTTCTAAGTCTTAAAATCATTTTCACAAAAAGGGATTTATAACGACATTGACTATTAAATTAATTTCAATAATGTGTTAAATATTAAAGTTGCAGACTGTATTCTTTGCAGCGTTGATGTGTATATGTGTGTATATCTAAACAGTCTTAAGTTCCTGAAAATAAAATATTTTTGAATGATTAAAACTTTTGTTAAGACATTGAACATAGCCATATGTGAAAACAATTGCAGAGTTTTTTTCTACGTCCATTTATAGCATATATCGGTATATATTTTTTAATATCAACTGTTGCAGTGATGCAAAATCGAACAAACTTTGATTATTGAAAAGCCCTAAGTGAAGAAATAATTCTTCGAATATGTAAGGGTGGTTGATTAAGGGTTTGTATATGAAAATATTTGTTGAATATCTTGCAAGTCCAATACATACATGGTTGTATTCATATTTATTTTAAAAATCTTCGTTTCATAATTATGTATACGGGAATGAAGTTTGAAAATATTCTAAGAAAACGTCAGGGCTATAATGGATGCTTTGATAAAATTTTAAATGAGATTGTACAAAAGGTTGAAATACGCGTAAACGAAAAATAACACGTTAAATGAGTGGCATAAAATTGCGTAAATAAATTGTATTAAATATTTCCTTTGTCCTATTGTACGATGAAAATATCTAAATGCTTGAGAATACAGTAAAAGAAAAAATATTGCATTGAAAGGGGAAATTATAATGTATATAATTATGGAAAAAGTAACTAAGTTACTAAGAAATAATAATAATCCTTTGAAAATGTAAAACGCAGTAGTAGAAAGCATTTTTAAAAAATGTGCTTAAAATGATTGTGAATGGGAAAAAAAATAGTCTTTAAACTTAAGTATAGATAAGTTATGTTAAATCTGTAGAAAATACTTACGTTTGAAAACTGTTAAGCTTGGAAAAAGTAAATGACATAATGTGCTCCTTAATAATTTACGAAAATTATGATAAAAATTACCCTAAACGTGTAAATCAAAATGGGATTCGATGAAAATAAATAACTCTTTTTGCGAAAAATAAAGCATGATTGTTCGTGCGTGTTCCTATATGTGTAAGTGTGTGCATATCTGAGTGTTTATGTTTTTGCCCGTGCGTGTGTGCCAGCGTGTTTCTGTGTGTCAATGCGTCTGTGTGGTGCCAGTGTATTTGTGTTTGCGAATGTGTGTGCATTTAAGATTATGTGTGCGTGTGCAAACATTTTATAAGGAATATTTATGTTTTAGTGAGAGATGACTCTTTTCTTAAGGGGTTGAAACGTACTTTAAGTTCAAGTTTGAGAAATCTATAGCAAGCACTGAATCAACGAATCTGGTTAACGAGTAGAATCCATTTAAACAACTGTGTTTATATATGTTGCAGGATACACAGCATTGTCTTGAAAGAACATCCAAAAATTTTTATGAATTGTGTTTTAGTACAACAATATGCCTTCTTACTAATAGTATAATATATTATGCTTCCTGCAAGCCGTCGTGACAGTAATGAATAAAAATGTCCCCCTAAATTAATTTGAATCGTTAACTTCGTTATTCTCTCTGTGAATATCTGACACAATATGTGAAAAATCTAAATGCAATAAGAACACTTTAAAAATATTGATTACACTATTTCGTTTTGTTATTATGCACATAGGGGAATGTGGGCCAAAGTGAAATAGTTAAGTTAACACATTTGATTAAAAATGATCAAGTTGGAAATTTGTTCTGAAAATCAGTGTACATAAAGAAGGAACTGTGTATGTTTGTAATACAACTGTCAATTTTTTTTTTTTTCATTTTCGGCAGTTATTTTGCATCTTGAGAAAAAGGTGAAAATTTTTCACCCCAATAAACCATGGGTCAAAGTGAAAAATACAATATTTTTGCAATGACGTATTTTCTATTAGACGAGTTACTGTACTTTTTTATCGAATGAATACGTAAATAAACAAATAAATGAATTATTAATGGAAAAATAAATGAATACACTAATGAATGAATTAATTAATATACGAGGAAAAGAAATGAGTAAATGGAATGAATAACAAAATAAAATGAATGAATTAATAAAAAAGAATGTGAATAAATTAATAAAAGAAGAAACACGTACGTGATTTAGTAAATGAATGCATGGGCAAACGAAATAAAATATTTCACTTTGCCCCCTCGTGCACTTGACTAATTGCATTGAACATTTAAAATCAAAACATGCTTAATATAAACAAAATAAGGACTGCAGTGAACATCAGTAGATCGCAATTTATAGTCAAAATCATAAAAATTTTATTATTTTATAATAACAAGAAATATTTTTGATAAACAACGAATATTACAACAAATGTATAACATTTTGAAAATCAATTTTGTAAATTTTTTCGTTGATGTTTGGAGCTGTATTTTACAAACCTGGTACATTATTCATTCACAATGTTCCTCCAAAACATGTAAGAACAAGTCCCTCAACACCCTATTTCAATAAAACATTATCTTAGAGAGTCACATTCAACTGTTTCATAAATAACAGAAAGCTCACGAAGTCGCCATAGCATGTTTGGTAAAGCGCGCGCCAATCATCTAGGTTCCTTTTTGTAACTCTAAGATTGCAATTTCGAATCCCACCAAACATTATTTTATTCAAATAAATAAACTTCCATCTGGGAATAAATCGTCATCCACTAGATGGCACCACTATTTTTTTCTATCAAGCAGCTTTCTTCACTTTAATAAAATTCATGCAGTTTATTCCAATACCGTTTTTTTCAACTAAAACGGTAAAACCGAATAAATCTTAAGTGTTTTTCTACTCTCAGATAGATGGCGCCACTATTTTTTATTTTAGCAAACTCACACTTTTATGAATCCACAACTCTCAAAATAATGCTCACGGTGACCAACAGATAACGTCACGAGGTATAAGTTACCTTTTTAATGCTTTATTATCCATCCTAAGTAACTGCCTAGTCCGGTCTAGTGGTTATAGACTTGGGCTACGAAGCGAAAGGTCCCAGGTTCAAACCCCAGGCATGAGAACAGCATTTTATAATATTACCCTAGTAAATATTATTTCAGTAAGAATAAATTAAATAAACTAATTAAACGAATAATTAAGTAAGTCAAGATCAGACATGAATTAACGCGTCAATACAAGATTCCAGAGAAATCACGTGATCATCCAAGATGGCGGCTCAATCAATTAAATACTCAATTAAAAATAAGAAATCCAAGATGGCGGACCATCGGAACCCTCGTGCAAGGTTATAAGAAATCACGTGACGTCATTGATGACGTCATCCAAAAATACCCCCTGCTAGATCACGTGACCATCCAAGATGGCGGCGAAGCGACCACGCCCACTGTTGAGTTGTTTCCCTCCTTCTGCCCCGCGGTTTACGGCTCTTACTACTGACGTCGCCGGTCTCGATCTTTAGAATCAGCTGCAGTAAGACAAAACACAAAATAAAGAGCAAAAAGAAAAAGAAAATAATTGATCATGATATGATACTTGTACTTTTTTTTTCTTGTACATTGAAATTGTTTTTCACAAGGTATTCTTAATTTTCTTAAATATAATTTATTCATTACTCCACCTTCGTTTTTTGAATCAGTTGATTCCTTATTTAGTGTTTCACTTAATTTCATTGCTTCATTTGTCATTCTGGTTTAAATTAAGTATAGCTTATGATCGCTATTTTCAACGAAAAATTTACTAACTGATATCTAAAAGCCAATATATTTCCGAGGTAATGAAAATTGGAATCTTATGCCACATTCAATGTAAATATAAATACTTGATGGAAATGACGTCGGATTTATAATCGGCTTATAAAAGAGTTATAAGCAAAATTAAAGGTGAATTACGAGAGTCGGATTTTCCACGTAATGGTACACACTTGCCTCATCATAATGGTACGCACTTGCTCCGCATAATAGTACGCATATGCCTCATAATAGTGGTACGCACTTGTCCCAGCGTAATGGTACGCACTTACCCCCCCCCCCTCACTTTAAAGAAAGGGAAAGTGCGTACCGTCATATAAACAAATTTTAATTAGCGTATTTGATCAAAATACCCCATGTATGTTATTAGTAGCTATTACTCAAAAGAAACAACTTGCCTTTCTTGACTTCAATTGCTTGGTATGACTACAAGATAAACTGAAACAAAACCTTCTCAATCTTTACTTTAGAGTTTTTTTTGAAGACATTTAATTTGTCTCTGATTGTGTTTCGTCTATTGAATATAGGCCTGAATTCTACTTTTTGAAATTTTCATTAGACAGTTATCTAACATAGTCGATGTGTTGCAGAAGCCATTTCAGGACAGTGTTCATATAATTCCCAATGGACGCACTTACCCCGTGGACGCACTTACCAGAACTCACCCTAACTAAAATTTAAAACTAAAGGATATATCCATCATTCAAGATATATTAGAAATTACTTTACAAGTATTCATCGTTTAATGTGGAAACGTTTGACTCATTTTACAATATTTACATAAATCTTTACCTCATTTAATTACATTAATCGTTAAATATTACCCTATTCTCCTCGTTTTAACTTTCCGACTAAGCAAAATCTTTGGAATCAATTTTTAAAAAAGTGAATAGTGAAAACTGCGTTTTTAACATCACACTTGAACTCAAACTTATGTTTTAAAGTAGTAGAACTACATTTTCCTTCTGTGGAATTCCAAACTAGTTAAAAATGCATTTTTGAATTTTGACATAATCAAGGGGATATAACTCGACATTTTAAAGTTTTGAGTAAAATACGTAACAAGTTTAAACTTCAGATAAAGTTCATTGAGTTTTCATTTGAGTTCATCATTAATTGAATCACTTCCGTATTTCTTTATTAAGAAATTCATTTAAAGTCAATTCAATTAAAGATTATTCCCTTTTGTAATCTTTCATTCATTTGTTTTGTTACTCATTCACTAGTTAATTCACTCATTTATTTTTTCTCACATGTTAATTTATTCATCCTTTTAATTCATTTCTTGATTCATTATCCATTCACTTACTAAATCACTTTTTCTATTTATGCATTTGATAGAACATATTTTTAATGATCGAATAAAAAATACTTTAAATGGAAAATATTTCATTTTTCATTTTGCTCTATGTCAATAAAAAAGTGAAAATTTTCAATTTTTTTTTCTGCCAAAAAATATATAATGTTAAAATGCAGATCTTATATAAAGATATATTGTTCATTCTTTGTGCACTGTAATTCTCAAAGCAGAATTTCAATTTGTTTATTTTTTAAAAAAGAAGTTATCTTTAATATTTCACTCTTCTCTACATATCTCTACCTGAAGGAAAAAAAATCATCAGTAATTTCAAAATTCCTCTAGAATTTTGAGAAAAGATTCAGTTTTTACTCTTAAACCAAATAGCGCACTTCAATCAATCTTCAGAAAAAGCTACTATGTAAATTTTCTTTCCGTCAGTTTTGTCTTAATTTATACAATTGACGTTTTGATTTAATAAAGTAGGCTCAATATCAATAAGATTCTGAGAAATTAAAATATTCTTAACAAATTACCGCTCACATTCTGTGCAGTTACATAGCTTGTTGAATGTAAAACAACAACCTCGCAGGAATATCCGAGTAGATCCGATAAAAGAGGAAGCAAAAAAATATATATCTTTGTATACTGCTGGAGATTTTTTTTTTTCAAAGCCTTTTGGGAAATCAGGTTCGAGGAAAATAAGTAAAGCAGATCCTGGAAATGGAAAACAGGACCACACTGGGAGAAAAAGAGAGAAAAAAAAGCTCTCGCTAAGACGTTTGTTTTTCCCCCTTCTATTTGCTGAACGTGTCGGAAATGCTGGTTTAAGCATGGAAATTGAGTTTTCTTAGGCGCTTGTAACGTGTTTTGCTTTCTTAAGTTGGGAGTTATGTCCCGTATACGGAATATATTTAAACTGCGAAGAAGATATTCGACTTTTCGACAAACAAAGCTACATGGCTTCTAGAGATAAACTCAAACTAAAAAGGATGGGTTATGCAATTCCTGAGTAAATCATGTATGCTATAAATATATATTTAGTTAGAAAATTGGGAATATGAAATAACACGAAAATAAGGCCCACGAACGAAATATTTGACCCCATAATACTGAAGCATATATATGTATGTGTGTGTGTGTGTGTGTGTGTGTGTGTGTGTGTGTGTGTGTGTGTGTGTGTGTGTGTGTGTGTGTGTGTGTGTGTGTGTGTGTGTGTGTGTGTGTGTGTGTGTGTGTGTGTGTGTGTGTGTGTGTGTGTGTGTGTGTGTGTGTGTGTGTGTGTGTGTGTGTGTGTAAAAGGACGTTTGTATGGATGTGTGCTTCCGCACACGTGTATGGAACATTCTGTGCGTGCATTTATATGTGTGCAGGAGTGTAAACATGCTTTATTTTCAAAAATGATTTGCTTGATAAGTACATTATACTAAACAATATCTGTTAAAAATTTCAGTTACGGATAAATTTGAAAAACAAAAAAAAAAAAAAACGAAAAAGTTTGGTTTTTTGTCAGCAATTCTTTTTAAATATTCTTGATGGTGATTTTTAATGACTTCCGCTATTGAAAATGTTAAAATACGAAAGATGTTTTAAAATAACGTGTTGATCCAAACTTGGTTACCAATATCTGCAAAGAATATTTCCTTAGCATGAAGATGTGCAGTTCTCAAAATTATTTTTAATAACAGTTGATACACATTTTACTTGCAAAAACACTGAACCATTTATTTGACCCTTTTATAACTTTTAAGGTCTTCAAAGGTATTAAATATCAACTTTTGCTGGTCAGACCTTTTTTTAATCGGAAAAAAGATTAATTTTCCAAAAGCAAACTTTTTTTTCAATATAACACTCCTTACTCAAATATACATTCTATATACATTCGGTTTTAAAATAAATAGTTTAAAAAAATTGTAGATCTGCACATTTTTTACAATTCAATATGCGTTACAAAGAATTTAAATGTACCGTATTATACTATAAAATAAATATTTTATTTTTGCATAGGAGAAAAAAACACCACATAATATATTAACGAATTAAGACATTACTTATATAAGAAAACTCTGATAATATGAATACTTATTTTATTTAAATGCACGCTGTCATGGTTAATACTCTGAAAGCACTGTGATGCAAAATAATTGATTCTTTGAAACAAAAGCATTAAGAGCGCTGAATATTCATCTCTTAAACTGGAAATTTCAACTTTAAAGTTTATGACGATTTTTAATTCAAATGTATATCTTTCATGGTATTCTGAGCTTATAATAAATGGGACTTCTTAAGAGCATATTAGGATTCCGAGCACGTCTTAAGATGCAAAGGCAGTTTCATTTATAGAAATACTCTCATTTATTTTTAAATAAGTACTTAAAGTTTGCGTGCCTGCCAAAGCTTAGTAATTGATTTAGAATGCCACTCTATTGAACGAGGTAATGCACTAGTTGTTTAAGCTTTCTGCATCAGTTCTTTGTCGAATTTGCCGCTGGGTGAAATAAACACCTAGTTTGGAAAGTTGTAAAGTATCTTAACTAGGAGTTATCTGCATTGATAATCGCTTAACGAGTAGTTTGGTAAGGCTTAGGAAAAATAATGATAGTTTACGAATTTTGCAAAAAGTTAATTAAATCTTTTTGTTATTCACATAAAAATAGTATAAATTATTTTTAGCACACCTGAATTTTGTTATTAATTTTAATAATTCCCGCAAGTTAATTATTTTGATTGATTCTCCATTATTTTTTTATGCACGATCAAGTATCAACTACCCGTTTTTCACGTAAAATATATACTAGTACAAACAGGCTGCCCGAGAGTTTTGCTACTATGCAACTTCTGGGGATTTTCTATGGAATTTTAAAAAAAAAGCTAGCCAATACGATTCACGTTCTCCGCCTGATTGTCACAATTTTTTCTTGTCCAAGTCAAAAACGTAACTGACGTTGCCAAATGAACCAATTCCTTGTTTACTTCTAGTCTATCTTTCCTATGAACAATTTATATATTTGTACATTTGCACACAAATAAT
>JAXGGA010004488.1:0-87797 GCA_038373865.1 Uloborus plumipes | reverse complement strand
CTTTCTATTGTCAAAATAAATAAATATAGCTATTGTTTCTATGAACATGAAAATGCCAAGTGAATGTTGAGGGAAGATGCATGTACTCTACGCTACTTCAGTGGGGCGAGCCACTTTTTTAAAACGGTACACAAATATACGTGCTAATCAGTTTTTTTTTTTAATCATTCTCAGTTCGAGCACAGTCGTTGTGGTACTCGCTAATACTCTCTCTATTGTTGTCCCGTGTTTGTATGCGCTGTATTTAAAATTTTAAAAAAATCAAGAAAATACATCTGGCACTTTAAAGCCACGGAGGGAACAATTGCCCCTCTTCTAATTCCCCTTATAGATAATATTAGTATTAAATAACGGCGGGTCTCTGCTACGATTTAAATACTTAAAATAAAAAGTATTTATTCATTAAAAAATCGGAGACCTAAAATAGCGAACTTTTATTTCGCCTGTATGCAAGGAGTCGTATTTATTAAGCCAATTTCAGTTTAATTATGCTTTTTATATTTTCTTTGATTTCCTAAGCACAATAGAATCAATGCTTTGATTTTTATTTAAAATGCACAAGTTATGTTTATTTTATACATTTTTCTAGTGTTTTAAAACAAATTCTATTTTAAATAAAAGCTGTCGTGTGGAAAAAAACACACTATGTTCAATAACGGATTGTAAGAATTATTTGTTTTTGAATTTATGTGAAAAGATGGGGAAACGTAGGAACGCCGCGAACTAAAATTGTTGGCAAGACAAAAATTCTAAAATTGAACAAATAACTTGTCAAAAATAAAACTTGAATTTTTCCCAAAAAAACGAACAAGCAGACATATCATGCACACATAACATGAGGGGGAACACTGAGCACCATTAAAAATGCTAAAAGAAAGCAAAAAAAAAAAAAAAAAAAAAGGTTGCAACATTGTCTGCAAATTTTTCGAATAAATAAATCAAAATTTTTGGAATAAGGACATTTTAGGAATTCACAATGACC
Organism: Uloborus plumipes; assembly: GCA_038373865.1. Taxonomy (NCBI): domain Eukaryota; kingdom Metazoa; phylum Arthropoda; class Arachnida; order Araneae; family Uloboridae; genus Uloborus; species Uloborus plumipes. The sequence continues at coordinate 86,815 of JAXGGA010004488.1, read as the reverse complement.
TCCAATCAGAGCGATCTCTAAGGGAGGGGGCGCAATTTTTCAAGTTCGCCACGGGCGCTACGCTGGGCCCCCTAGCTACGCTACTGCTGGTGAGTTGCGATCATCCGTGTTTCACTTGAATTCCATACTTAGAAGTCACAACCTTTAATTAAAACCATGGAAATTAAAATTAAAATTATCTGCCAAAAGTAGCTACACAAACTATAATATGTAGCTGTAAATGACTTCGTTATTGAAACAGAGCTGAAATAGATTATAATATTATGTCAGAATGCTGATAGGTAAACTTGAGTACATAAAACTCTTAGTTCTAAAGTGTAGTTATATACTATGTTATAGTATAGGTATATACTGTAACATTTAATTATATTTGTATATGAGAGTGAAAAGATGTAGATAATTTGTACTTTTGCACTTATATATATTGAATATTTTTTAAGTGTCTGAAATATAAAATCTTATTAATGAGATTTAAAATTAAAATTTTAAAGGAACAATAAGCCATAAAGTGTCGTAGACTGAGTACAGAAGTCTTTAAGATGATCTACATCCCAAAAGTTTATGGTGTTCTTAGAAAACGTCAGCTATATAAATATTGTCGATAGAAATCTTTACTATTTTTAACATGTTGTTCAAAAGCAAATTTGGCAAGCACCGCAAATTTGTTTTTTTTTTTTTTTTGGCTGCAAGTGTTAAAAGTTTTTCTGCTTTTGCTCTGGTAAAATAATAGAACTATACTATGTTATTATATCCACTTGGCACACAGACACACAAAATACAACCGAACCCGCTTAATGGAATATTTTTTGCCACAATAAAATATTGTAATAAGCGGGATATTCCATTATCTGGGATCAAAATAATACATTACAATGATTTGGTACGATAAAAGTGTATTACATTAAGCAGGATATTCTTTTAACCGATATTCTAATAAACGGGCTCGACTGTGTTATAGTTTAAAGCATTCAATTTTTATTCTGTAAAAAAATTAATTAAAAAAACACTATTTTTTCACATTGTTGTAAAGTTTTTATAGGTAATATTTATCAGTTATTAATTTAAACATGATTTTTTTCACTGAGTTCTTAACTATTTTTTTAGAGTTGCTATACTTAGCCTAGAACAAGACTTAAATGTATTTATGACTAATATGGAATATAATTTCACAAACGTGTCCGTTATTCTTTCACACAAAGTCGAAACGCAAAAATACGCATTTTTTTCATATAGCATGTGTATTATTTTCTATACATTTTAATCCCTACGTAATCAAAATCGTAGTTAAGAACATCACAATAACCTAGAAAGTGCAGAGGACATTTATTTATTTTACCGCTGCTTATAATTATGTTTAATTAGGTATTTTCAAATCTAAAGTTCCATAAACTTAGACTAATTAAGAATAACAGTTTAACTACCTTTAAAGATTATTATGCATTTAACTTAATCCTTCAGAGTCAGTAAATTATCAGTAAAAAAAGCTGCCTTATTTACATACCTGTTTTCAAACTACCCAATGCCTCGGGCTAGCTTATACCTTTGGTTTCAAACAAAACTTCAAATCCAGAGCAGAAAGGGAGTAAAATATCAGAAAGTGAATAACCCCCCTTCATCAACATCCCTTCAATCAAGATTGAAGGGATGATTATTAGAAAATCGATTTGTGCTTTGCATATTAAATAGCTTTGCTGTGGTGCGGAAATTTGCTTACAGATAATCTTTGAATACTTAACGATGCATTTTTCCTCTCACAATGCGTGAAATAAAATATTTTCAAAAATCTAAGAGTGTGAGTATTTTAAGCGTACTGTATCTACTACTGCTATATTTTTAGAAAAAAAAATCAAATATTTAGATTTCTAACAATAGGCTTTCCTAAACATCGAAATCCCTACAAATGAACTATTTATTGTTTAGGAAATGCACTGTGATTGTGAAAAATGCATTTCAAAAACTGTCCGTTATACATGCATAGATGCATTAAGTATAATGAACTGGGCCACATAATAAACAAACAAAAAAAATGTTGAAGAAACTGCAAAAAAGAAATGTTTGCTCTATTTTTACAAAAGAGCTTCTTTACAGTTAAAAAAGCATTTTAGAGTGGTTTTAAAAATGCATAAATTAAACATTGACTCCTGAAAAAGCATTGCTGTAAATTCATATTTTTTTAATTATAACATGATTTTTTTGGACAAATCACAACAATAATGTAAATGTATATTATCACGCTCACATTATTTGCTCTTGTAAATCCTTGAACAGCATTCACTTCCGTTTAAATGCATGCAAAAATAATATCCTCAAGATTATAATTGTCTTGTATTTTGTTATTTTCTTGTGTTTTTCTATGAACCTTAGATTTTTTCTTAATTTAAATTAGCGATTTTATGTTTTCTGTCCTTTATTAATAGATCTTTGTTCCACAAAATAATTACCCAGTGGACTGCATGTTTGAGATATGAAAGAAAATAGTCATATTTAACACATGTTAGTTAACTCTTTCTGCTCATTGGTTTCGATGCTACCTTGGAAAACGCAATACCTTTATTTTCGATAAGATTGTTACTCAATAGTTTTTGGACTCTATACTAAACTCTATAGTTTTTGGTTGAAATTAGTACTCCAACCCTCGTCTTAATACAATGTGAAAATTTGAACTGATTTTTAGTAGAAAAATCTTTTGTGGTAGCAGAGTACTTTGACTTCCCCATAATTTACAACACAATCAAAGTCTGTTAACTTGTTTCTTGTCAAACTTTAGTTTAATTATTTCACATGTAGTGTTTAACTGGTAATGTAATTTATAATTTGTAACTTTGTCATATATTACTTTATGAGTTTTCGAATTTGTGTTTCGAATTAGTGTGTCGTTTATCACGAATGTCAAAAACATATAATAGTAAACAATTATATTTATTGCAAATCTGAATATTGATTGCAACATAACTGAGTAATGAAATGCTAAATTATTGTTTACAATACTCATTTGTTAAATTTTGATTTTCAAATTTTTAACGTAAAACGTTCTATTTCAAGTTTTAAACAATTACAATAGTAATAAAAATTAACTGAAAACCCTTAAGATCCATTTTAAGTTAAAACTGCATTTTTATTTTCATAAATAAGTATTTTTTTCTGCATACAAACTTGATAGGAGAACATATTATCACCATTAAGCGTTGCTATCATCAGTTAAAGCATTGCTATCAACGTCTTAGCTTTTGACATTTAAATATTGTACAGTTTAGTCGCTGGATTATCACTTTCTCTGTGTCATTGAAAGAAAAAAATGCCTCACCATCTGAAGCAGCAAAAATCTATCGAACATTTTTCTTCCTTTTACCCTTTTATCGGCTAGTTTATTTTAAGACGTCTTTCACTGTGTTAATATCAACTTAAGATGACTCTTGAGAGCGATAAATACGTCCACTTTAACACCTGACATTTAGCACGACTATGCTTTAGTACAACTAGAAAATTGTCCATAAAATTTTCATTTTCGTTTGTCTTAATATAAATTCTTTTGAGCCGCTTTTTCACATCTATTCAGAACAAAATTGTCATTTATTTATATTATTTTATTAACCATTTAGAATTTCTTAACGTCTGATTTCATGCTCTAATCCGTCTTCCATGAAAAACTGATGAAAGTGCATTTATTGACATTGGCATTGCTGTATTATTGTGAATCATCCATTTCTATACAGGGTGTCCCAATTAAGTGTTTCAGAACTTCTAGGAGTGTAGGGGGGGGTGCATCTCAACGACTCGAAATCATATAGCAGTGATGGGTTGGAAATACTTTCTTGACGCCGTGAAATTTGACTGTGCCGGAAGTATCCCAGACTGTCCAGAGTGGCTTGACCCAAAGATATAAAATGTGCAGGTGGAAAAAACCGTAGAACCCCTACTTTGACCAAGGTACCTTTTGCTTTTATAGACGTATTACTGAGAAGATGTTTTACTTAAGGTCTCTTTATTTTGAGTACATCACCACTTTAAAAAAGCATTTCCGACCTCCCCATTGGTATATGATTTCAAGTCGTCATAATGCACCCTACTCCTAATAGAAGTTCTGAAACACTTAACTACACTTTAAAAAAATAAATGTTGTTTTTACACTATAATACAGCTAATTTTATAGTAATATACTGTAAAATTGCTACTTCAACAGTAATAAACTGCAAAGTTGCTAATTTAGCATTTTATTACCGTGCATTTTATAGTTTTAAACTGAAACACCTTTTTCTGCCAGTATTATACTGTTGTTTTTACAGTATAATACAGCTACATTTTACGGCAATAAACTGTAAAATTTCCAACTTTACAGTAAGAAACTGAAATTGGTAGTTTTATAGTTTATTACTGTGCATTTTAGTTTTAAATTAGAACCTCCGCTGCCAGTATTATATTGTAAAAACAACAGTTCATTTTTTTGCAGTGTAGGACATTAAGAATAATCCTAGTATCTGAATTTTTTAAATTAAGATATTGCTTGTTAAAACAGTTATGCACCGTCTGAAGCATCACACATTATTTACGACAAAAATGATTTAGATACTGTAGAATATAAAAAAATGAGATGTGTATGCGGTTATGTTTTGCCTATTATGTCTACTGAGTGGTTTTTGTTCGACCTTATTAAATACCATTATTTCATTTCAAAGGAAAAATTGCATTTTGTTTTAATTGTGTTTAAAAAAACACATATAGGGGAATGTGGGGCAAAGGGAAATAGTTAAGACAGCTCACCTACTTCAAAATATATACATAAAGAATATATAATGTATTTTGAAAGACAATTTGCTTTGAAATATTATTTTTCATTTTCGGCAGTTATTTTGTACCTTCAAAAAACCGCAAAGTGAAAAATCCAATATTTGTGCAATGAAAAATTTTCTGTTAAATGATTAACAGTAATTTTCACCAAATAGATATGATGTGTAAACAAATGAATAAATCACTTATTAATGAAAAATACACGAATAAATAAATAAACAAATAAATGAACTCATTAGTGCATCAGAGATCGAAATGATAGAGTGAATAAAATAGAAAACGAAAAACAAAATCAGTGAGCGAATGAATAATTACATACGTTATTTAAAAATTGAATGCAAAAGTAAACGAAATGAACTATTTCACTTGCCCCATCCACTTTACCTTGCGTGAACTTGACAAATTATCTTGAACATTTCAAATCAAAAGTTGCCTAATATAAACTAAATAAGTACTGCACTGGACACCAGTGGATTTCAGTTCAGTGGATTCAAGTCAGTGGATTTCAATTAATACTTAAAATGATAATTACAAAAATTTCAGAATTTTATAATAACAAAAAAAATTTTTGAAAAAAAAAAAACGAATATTACAATAAGTTTGTTAATTTTAAAAATGACATGAATATTTTTTTCGTTCATCTTTAGATCTATCTATTTGTTGACAGGAATGAACTGTATGTCTAGAAACTTTGTGAAACTATTGCTAGATGCGTCGCTCTTGTAACTATGAAAATATTTCGCCATTTCACTTTGTCCTGCTATTTCACTTTGCCCCACAATCCCCTATTCTTTTTTTTTATTTATTTTTTTTTTTTAAAAGAATTATTAGCTTGCAAAACTCTTAAAACGAAAAGTAAGTGGGAATTGACTGAATATTTCTTTTCCTTTAATGTATTTGCTTTTAAGAAATAATTTCAAAAGGTGATATGAATACACATTTTTTATAGTTCCTTAAATTGAGGTTAATGTGTTTTTGCGGTATTTTTAAGAGAAAAGATATAAAAGAAAAAGAAAACATAAAAACTTTTTACAACCCTTATTTTATTTCGTAGCTAAACTAAAAAGCAGAACAATTTTATTTCAAATTTATGGTAAGTAATTGCTCTTAAATTAACCTGCATGAAGAACGTTTCAACTTTTCTACAACCATTATATGACTCCCCATTTTTTCTACTTAAACTGAAACAAAGACGATCATCTATTCTTTTTGCATGTCTTCTTTTTATGCCAAAGTGAAATTCGTATAAATCGTACTAGTTTCTTGTAAGAAAAATGAGCAATATACACAGTAACATCTTCTCGCAATTTAAAATAGGTTCTATCTCACATTCCGACGCTGACAACGATGTCTTAAATAAAAAAGCCCCTCGTAAAAGATTGATGATGTGTTTCACAAAAGAAGTAAGTAGTGAGCAGGACACTGGAGTGAATTTCGGTGGAAAAAAAAGACCTAGAGTCGGAGTGATGAAAAAATAAGGGAGAAAAAGAGTGGAGAATGAAAACAAATTGTATCATCATTCCATGCTTACGTTGCAGAAAATTACATTCCAAGAGTGTAGCACCATCCTGGCTTACCGTAAGATTAACAAATTTATCTTGCTAAGAGAGGGTTTAATCTTTTCTCTGAGTGACACAGATATTTTTTCTTCATCATGGGTAACAGAAGAGATTAATTGATGTTTTTGTTTTTTTCCTTTGTTTCAGCAATTGCTCTTCTTAATCCTTTGTTTATTTCCTTGAAAGAGATTACCAAAAGATCAATAGCAAAAAAAAAGGAGTTTCGTTTCCTTTTTGCACTTTGTCTCACTCTCTCTTTAAAAATATCAGTAACTGTTGCCATACATAAATCTTTAGAAAATATCTTGTGCTCAACGAATTGTTAGTCAGAAGTAACTATTTAAATTTGTCATTAAATTCCCAAGATATAAAAAATATTATTTTCATGTAAACATAACGTTCTAATAAACTAAAAATGTTATACACTCCTCCTCCCACCTTTTTTTAAATAGTCTTTTGCCTTTTAATGCTTTCATTTCTTTTCTTTTTTTAAGAACAAGGCGTATTTTAACTCAACATTTATAATTGTGTATCCTGTTTAATTTTATTTCAAATACAAACATTTATAAAATGTGTCATATAATGTGGTTTACATAAAATTAAGTAGAGAATAAAGGAGTAATAAGCCTTGGTGGAAAAAAAAAAAAAAACATGAATTATTTTTTCTTGACGGAATATTTTTTAAATGACCTTGCTGTTTCTCGCGTTCTTACATCAAGTTTTTGAGGCACACTTTGATGTATTTTTAACATTGTTCAGAAAAGTCACATAAAATTAAACTAAAAAAGATGGTAAATATGAGATTCGCATATTTAAAAATAATGTAATTTTTGAAGCAGTTGAAAAACTTAATTAAAGGAAAAGTTTGAATTTTTAAGAACTGAAATTAAAGCATTTTAAAGTATTATATGATCTTGAAAATTAAAATTGCGATAACGAATTTTCGAATCCTGAAATTTTCAGTGGAATAGATATGGATGTCGAATTATTTAATTTTCATGCCTTAATATACTTTTTCTGCAACCTGGCCTTTTATGCAAATGGCAAAATATTTTCAGTTTTCAGCGCTACCTATCCAGCAACAGTTTAACTAAGTTCCTAATCACATAGTTGATTTCTGTCAAAAAATAAATAGCTCCAAATAATACAAGCGATTTTCAAATAACCTTTATTGTAATATTCATGTCTTTTCCAAATATTTCTCGTTGTTATAAAATGATAAAATTTTTATAACTATCATTTTTATGTCCAGTGCTGTCCTTATTTAGTTTATATTAGGCATGTTTTGCTTTTAAATGTTCAATGTAATTTGTAAAGTGCAAGCGGGGCAAAGTGAAATAAATAGTTTATTCCGTTTGCTTATCCATTTTTTTTTCTAAATCACTCGTATTTCCTCATTTATTAGTTTATTCACATTTTTTAACTATGAATTCACTTATTCATTCATTCACTCATTTACACATTTTTATTTATTTTCTATTTTATTCACTCATTTCAATTTATCATACATTAATTAGTTCATTTCTTTGTTTATTTAATTGTTATTTTAGTTTTTCATTAATAATTATTTTATTCCTTTAATTATGAATTTATTTGATGAAAATAACTGTAAATTACCAAAAAGAAAATGTTTCATTACAAAAATATTGAATTTTTAACTTTGCCCCATGACTGTTTAGGTGACAAATTCCCCCCTTTTTTTTGAAGGTGTAAAATAACTGCTAAAAATGAAGAATAACATTTCAACGATAGTTGTTTTACAAAATCTATTGCTCCTTCCTTATGTACACTGAATTTCTCATATTGAAACATGTGTGTAATTCAACCTATTTCACTTTGAGCCACATTCCCCATATAAAAAATTGCACTTAACCATTTTCATTATTTAGAAAATGCAATTTTAAAAAAACGACAAGGTGTTTCTTATCCCTTCACAATGCATAGTTAATGCATCCTTAAGTACTAAAATGCCCAGAAAAGAAAGAAAAGGGAAAAAAAGAGTGTATTACAGTTTCTTCTATAAACCATCTGAATGAAATATCATCTTGTGTTGCTTTTATGGTAATTCTATATTGCTTTTACTTATAAAAGATTTATTCAGTTTCTGACAGTTTTATCTTGACTTCAATTGTTGCTTTAAAAGTGAATAGATTTTAGAGAGTTCAATTGTGTAATATTGTTCTTGAAAGAATGACTAATACACGAGCAGGATAAATGGTAACACCACAAAGACATTCCCAGTGAGAGAGTGAATCTTAATATTTGATAGGCGTATTTTTACAAATATTTATCTATTTTATGTTTTACTATGCAAAACATTCACGAAGTTAAGTCACTTTTTTTCGTAGTTCGGATGTTTTTCTGTAGATGTAACTAGGGTAAATGAAGTACTTTAGCATTCAATGTATACATTATATAAATAATGATGCCTTTTAACCCTACACTGCATAGTGTTGCCAATTGGATACATGGAAAATTTGTCCTCCTTATGAATAGCAGAATGTGGTCATAAGGCAACTCAATGCATAAAAAGCAAGTATTGGGTATATATGAAGCAATTATTACCATTTATTCTCCATGCATGGCAGCACTGGTCAGTTACATGCTCTCAAATGAATCCATATGGATAGCTTTAAAAATCACTTAAACTACCAAGTTTTGAAATTAGTTTTTGCAATGAAATATTTTTCTTTGTCTTTTAAAGAAATAATATGAATAAAATAAATATTTATCTTTCGTTTAAGATGCGTTTTACATCAAAATAATTATTTGGAAAAAATCTAGGACATAATACATGTCTGTAGCCATTTGGCAACACTATGCAGTATGTATCCAGAGAACACTTCGATTCATCTCTGTAGTTCATGAAGTTTGTGCTTTGTTTATTTTTCGCGCTAGCTTCTTTCTCTTTTTAGAAGGTATAAAATAATCATGCGGACCCAAAAGTGGTACTTTCGGCTGTTCTATAGTTTATTAGACTTGGCAATTGTCAATGCTTAGTTGATATTCAACAGAGTAAACAAACAAAACATCAATAGGGAAAAGCATTCAAAACGTGTTCATTTTAGATTTCAGTTAGCACAAACGTTGTGCTTTCGCAGACAAATAAAATCATTAATAATTTTAAAATATAGTTTTGAAAAAAACTAAAAAAAAAAAAAACGCTTTTACAAAGGAATGCGCTGTGATCATCACGGGTTTCCCTCTGCTTTTCAAAACTACTGAATATCCGAACTTAAGTTTACATGCACTTATAATACATCAACATGCAATACAGTTTAGCCTTTAGTATTAAAAATAATATTAAATATATTACTTTTATATTTGCGAAGAACGTAAATTTTATCTTTTATTCAGAGATACATACATACATACGAAATGAGGCCGAAAAAGAGGCAACATTCATAGCAATTCATTCCAAATTTATCGTCTGCAACATGTATTTTACTAAATTGTAATTTATTACAATATAAACTGCAGTAAATATCTTGAGTGAAATAATTTAATTTTTAATTTATCGTTTGTTGACTTAATTCTTTTGATGTTTATTGTTTTTCTTATCATTGTGAAGCATAGCGTACGTAATTTCGATGAGTAACACTTAAAATTTTAGAACCAATTGAAAAGCTCTAAATAAATTTTCGCTATGTGATTATTTAATATTGGAATGTAATTTGCAGCAGTATCTGCTTTTGGTGGAGGAAAAGTAAAAATGACAAGATTTACGTTTTTTATTGTAACCCTACTCTTGCCAATTTTTAATCAAAATGAACTATCGGAGGCGTTGCTGTCTTAGATCAATGGCTGCTTGAAGAGTTAAAACCAAGGCCCACCCACTTTCTTAGAATATGACCTGTCCAATAAGACATCTGCCTCGACATCACAAAATTAAAATATTTTACCACGTTTCCTAATTTCTTAAACCGGATGATGTACTCAAGCTATGCTAGCCAATACCACATTTGCGAATCCGTTCTTCTGTTCTACTCTACCTATCTCACCTTCATAAAAATGAACAATTCTAAAAAAAGGACTAGTCAAGTGCCATCTCGTCAAAGCCATACTTTACTTACTGCTTTATATCATTAAATATTAGTTTAGTTTAACCGGATGTGAAATTTGGAAGAAAGTTTTAGCCGCCCAGTATCCATGATTTTACAAGTTAAAACTTAGCTCTGACTTTTGCAGTACTTTTTAACTTTTTACGTACTGACTTTTGTTGCATATTATAGTCAATGTTATAAGGCTGCTTGATTTTTTTTTTCTTTCTTTTTCTGTATTTGCAAGGAATAACTCAGTTCTGGAGGCGACGGTAAACTACTTAAAGGGTACTCCAGTTAGAAATTCAGGTCCTTTTTTATAAGATGAAGACCTAGTATAACATAAAACGGTAAAAAAATACTCTAGGCAACGGCAATGACTTAAATGTCTCACTTTCATCATTCACAAAGCTAATAAAGCACAAGAGCTAATATTTAGAAAAGTGCCAATTTGAGTCCCAAGTGATTTTTCACTAGTATTTCAATAACTAGTTAAAAAACTAATTTTCCCCAGAAAGAAGATAAAGTTTTGCTTTCATTTCATCATCAGATTTTTTTTTTCTTCAGAAAATATTTTTTTTTTATATTGCAAAAATCAGATCGGTAACGTATCCCCAGTAGCAAAGCTTAGCATGCAAACAGGTCATGAGCGCTTTCTAACTTCCCGAAAAAACGCACTTGCACAAAAAACGATTATATTTTTACCACTTTGTTAATATTTTACTTCGTTTTTGTTTTGATCGATTTCTGATTTTCTAGCCGATGCAAAATAAGCGTGTCGTTCAGTTCCGCCGTCAGAGCGGTAACAATAACTTCCGATCTATATTTATGCTCCTAAAATCATTTCCTGCACCGATACCACGTGATACTGAGTACCTGGTGTGATGTTTTATCGCATCGTAATTAAAAACTTGCATTTCTGCATCTAAAATTGCAGGTAAGATTTTTTAAAGTAATTTTATAAAATGTGTGTCATTTAAGTCATCAGATCGGTAACACGCGCTAAAATGCTCAGTTTTTATTGTTTTGAAAGTTATTTTATATATAAGTATAGTCAGTTATTACAAGTGAAAAAACCACGTGTTTGATTTTGGTTTAGCTCCACCGACTCTGAAATAAAATAAGAGCTTTTTTCGACTTGTCAGATCGGTAACAGTCAGAGCGATAACACTGAAAAACAGCGAATATGTTACCGAACTAACTCTCACGTTTCAGAATTATTAAAAAACAAAAATCATAGATTTTAGCCATATATTATATATTGAATATTTTTGTTCTTAAAAAAAGAAAAGCAATGAGTTTTAGTACAATTGCTTCATTTGTGGTCTGTATGACCTGACAATAGAAGTTAGCAATATAAGAAAAATTGGCTCTGCAGAAATTAAGTTAATTAATAATTATTATTTCATTTATTTATTTTTTTGGTGTTTCAATTTCTCATAACTTGGCTAAAAAAACTAGATAATAACTAGTATGCTAAATTTGAATTTCTGATCAAGAAATTAAATTTCCTGCAACTAATTAAAGAAAAGCAAGCACCACGAGTTGTGTGTTGAGCTAATATTTAGAAATGTGCCAATTTGAGTCCCAAGTAAATTTTCACTAGTATAGCAATAACTAGTTAAAAAAATAATTTTCCCTAGAAAAAAGATAAGGTTTTGCTTTCATTTCAATTAATAACATCAGGAAAAAATATTTTTTTTGTCAGAAAATATTTTTTTATACTTCAAAATCAGATCGGTAACGTGTCTTCAGTAGCAAAGCTTAGCATGCAAACAGGTCATGCTCACTTTTTACTTCCTAAAAAAACGCACTTGCACAAAAAACGATTCTATTTTTATCCCTTTGTTAATATTTTACTTCATTTTTGTTTTAATCGATTTCTGATTTTCTAGCCGATGCAAAATAAGCGTGTCCTCAGTACCACCGTCAGAGCGGTAACAATTAACTCGGAGCATTAACTCAGATGTGTAGCTCATATTAACATCAGATCCGTAACCCTCATCAGATCTGTAACGGCTTAAAAGTGAGTAATCTGAGGAGGGGTTAAATATTATCCGTGACCTCCCCCCTTTTATTTTCTTGCATTTAGACCCAATTTAGACTTAAAATCCAATAACATTTTTTTTTCTGCAAAAATTTTTTTAATCAGGAAACTCCAACTTCAAATTGGCACTTTTCAAAATATTGACTCTGTTGAAAAAGTTAAAGTTGTGTGTTGTTTCAAAACAAAACAAATGTGGTGCTTGGATTTGCAAATGCAAGGAAATTATATCATTTTTAGAGATGTTAATGAAGACTGAAAGCATAAACTCAGATATGTAGCTCTTTTTAACATTAGATCTGTAACACCCATCAGATATGTAACGGCTTAAAAGTGAGTAATCTAATAAGAGGTAAAAAACTTCCTTGACCTCCCCCCTTTTATTTTCTTGCATTTAGACTCAATTTAGACTTAGAATCCAATATTAATTTTTTTCTGCAAAAATTTTTTTAATCATGATTTCAACTTCAAATTGGCACTTTTCAACATGTTGGCTCACAACTACTTAAGGATTTTTTTCTTTTCAAAAATTGAAGTGTGTTTTTCTCCTAAATTCCTCGTTCTATTTTTGTTAATTATCAGAGATTGATTTTCAGGAAAAAAAGAAAACAAAAAACAGAATAAAGGAATTCTTATTCGAAAAAAAAAGTACTTTATTCATGTCATATAATAAATTACGGGTTCGTATTAAAAATAACTAAACAAAAGCATTTACTTTATATAGTTATAGGGGCACTAATTATTCCTATTAAATAACTAATCACTGCTTAAACGTGTTTTTATTTTGCAAAGTATTTTTTGCTGCTCATTTTGCTTTTTTTACTAACTTAATGAAGCGCAGAAGAGATTTTTACATTAAATGTTTTTGTTATCCAAGGAAAGTGACTGTTGTTAGAAATTATAATGCAAATATTATTCCTGCAAACACATTACATGAGAGGGGGAAAGTTCTGAAGAAAGTTTTGACGAAACGACAAAGGTCTTGGACATGGCGATGTTTTTTCTAAAGAAACATAAAACCAATACAAGAAAAGAAAAACATGGGTTTTACTTGAATATTTTATCCCTTTTTCATGCTAATGTTTTAGATATGTTTTAATAAACCTTAAGACCTTGAGCTAAAAAAATATCAAAAAAAGAAGAAGAAGAAGAATGAAAGAGAAAGAGAGAATACTTATTATTTTAACTTTTCGTTCCATGGAGGTGGAGAGGGGGGACGGCTGTAATTTGGCTTGCACATGTTGATTTCATTTTTTGTGAAAAAATATTTTAAGTGTTCATAGCTAAACAAAAAAACTCTTTATAAGATCAATAGAAAATCAGTATAAAAAAGAGCAATATAGTTAGCAATATATGCAATATAGTATGAAAACGATAATACATATTTATTTTAACTTTTCAGAAAAAAATAGTAGTTTTTCTTTAACACCGCAAAACTGACATTTTTAAAATTAATATTTCGTTTTTATCAAACAAAAGTTTAGTAGGGGTACATGCAGTGCAATAGTCAGTTCCCAGATAGATTACGCAAATGTGCTTCAAAATAAAATTAATAGCAGAAAAAAAAAGTAAGAGTGGAAGCAAAATTTTTCGTATGGTAAGGTCTTTAAGTTCAGAGTTTTAAGTGACAGGGAACGTATTATACAATTTCCCCCAATTTCTTCTTTTGTAGAGAAAATTCAATCAATTAAACCATTTATGCCCAGTAGCCTAAAAACGGGACGCTTGTTAGTTACTAATTACATGTCTTTTTTATACATGATTTATACATATCTTTCATTTATCTGTAGGAGCTAATGTTAAGTTTAGTTGAACTGCTAAAAATCCATGATGGATATTTTGTGGAATTTTTAATGCAGTACGAAGTGGTTAAAAAAACCCATCGAAATTCAGTATGCTTTATTCAGACGACCAGTTTTTGGTGAATGATAGAATTTGCAAACGTTGAAAACATGAAAAAGGAAAAATCACATGCCATCCACATACTATTGAAACATTATTAAAAATGTTTCACATTTGTTTAGTGGAACATTATTTGTGTTTAACATTAATTAGTTTTTTCTTTACTGTACCTATAAAATGCTTCTTATCAGTAAAGAAAAAAATTCTCATGAAATCTTTTGCCAAGCTTATAGCTAAAATATTAATTCAAAAAAGAAAGCAAATAAATTATTTTATAGAAGGAGAGTTGGCTCACAAAATTACCGAGATCCACTCTTACTCTGACAGAGTAATACGATAAATAAATATTCTGCGAAAGCACTTATGTTTCATTTTCTGTCCACATTTCAATAAATGACTTTTTTTAATGGAAACAGGCAGTTAAATATTCAAATTTTTCCTTATTTCTTTGAGTTCAGTTTACCAAGTGTATTTTTACTTGTAGAACTTCGCAAGATATAAGAATAAAATAAATATGAATGAAAGCTGTTTTGAAACTTGCTACATTAAAAAAAAATAAATAAATAAATAAATAAAAACAAGAAAAGTAATTTTCATAAAATTTCGGTTTTCATAAAGTTTCACCAAAAACCTTTCTGTCTAATGTCATATTAATTTGAACCGAGATGCAGTGAATTAGTCATTGAATTAAAACTTTAAAACATACTACAGTCGAGCCCGCTTATTAGAATATCACTTAAAGGAATACCCCGCTTAATGTAATACGTTTTCAATATACCAAACTATTGAAATGCAATATTTTCATCCCGGATAATGGAATATCCAGCTTATTAGAATATTTTTTCTTGGCAAAATGGCTATTCCATTAAGCGGTTTCGACTGTATACCATAAAATATGATTTTATGTACTTGTCTGCAAAAGAAAGAAATTAAGTCCTCATAAAATATTATTATTATTATTATTATTCATAAAAGTAACTAAAATTTCGTTTGAACATGCATTATATCCAGTTGCACGTAAAATGTGTACTTCTGTAAAACACAAAAATATTAAATTCTTAATTAAATAGCTAATTAGTTCAAAGAAACGGGGGATAAAACTACGAAACCATCTTGACTTTAAGAGACACAGATTTTGAGTTAACTATAATAGGGGTCTAAAGTAGATAGTTTAGCTTCAGGAATGCAGTGATAGCTCTGGAGTAATTTTGTTTTACTTTTTTCTGCCATTTTCGGGCAGTATGTAAAAAATAATGAATTCATTATATAGAATAAGACCTTTTTCCCAATTTTCCACTGACAAAAGACGTCAAGTGTGTGGGGACAAAAAGTTTTATTAGTTTTTAATTCCAATGAAAACGAAATTGCTTTCCTGGAGTAAACCAAGCATTTTTGGACACTGGTTGTAACCAAACTAGGAGCCCATTTGACCACTTTGCCTCGATTTATATATCAGGCGACTTAAAAGCGTGTAACTTTTTCCAGATGCATAGGCCTCAAGTTCATGCCGTTTGATATACTGTCAGTATGTGTAAATTTTGAATACAAACTATAGATTTAAAAAAAAAAGCTTAATTTGGCATATAAAAAACGGCGATTTATTTTAACACTATGATGCGTTGAAAGGAATTAACGAAACGTTTTATTAGATCATTTTTGATACACTTTATATAGCCACTACTTTTTACACTTCATTAAAATATTTATTTTCTATATAAACAAAGTCTTGGCTCAAAATAAGCTTTATTTTTTTCTTTCCGTTGACAACGATCGGCGTACTTCAAGCGATTAGCTTATTTCAAGCAGGCATCCGTCTTCATTCAACAATTTCGTTGTCTACGTTATTTGTACACTCGCTTCTAGTGTTTTGTATTCACTTTTTCTTTTTTGAGGATAAAACGCTTATATGTGGCGGAAAATGAGCCATAAATTGTTTTTTTTCCATTGGATAAAATCAGTTCATTTACAAATCTCGATCAAGCGTCTTTCCGTTGGCAACGATCAGCTTATTTATAATCGTTGTTTATGTGCTTGCCTACTCGCGCTTTTGTGAATCGAAAATGTTTCTTAAAATATTCACATTGAAAGAAAAAAATACGCCGTTTTAAATATAAATAAAGCTAGACAAAGATTGCTGGGGCCGGTTAGCGAGCGTAGCAAATTCGGATCCGCGGGAACTAGTAAGCAGTTCCGTGGGTTTGCCAGCGTAGCTAGCGTAGGGTGGTGGCCCCCTAGTATCCATTAAATGATTATGTACAAATAATACCTCAGAAAATATGTGTCTGTAATATTTAAGATCAAAATCTGTAGCGAGAGCTTCATTTAATATAAGTTTATTTAAAATGCTGTATGGCTATCGAGTAATGTATAAATTAATGTTTTGAGATTTCAAATTAAAAAATATTAACTAGGAGTAATAGTTAAAGATGAGAAATAATTGTAAGAAAAATTTAATATTTCTGATCTCTAGAAGACGAATAAAGTAACAAGTTGAAGCATTTGATTCCGTGGTATGTCTATTCTCTTACTATATTTCGAAAAGTTGCAGAATATTTTGAAGTTGGATCTTTCTGCTTGACGTTATTTGATTTAGCGTGCCAAAATTCGAGAATACCTCCAAGCATTTACTCCTTTAGCTTCAAAAATTGGTTCACTTTTCGCTCAATGAGACATTTTAGAGCTAAGACGCAGATATAACATTTTTATTCTTTCGAGAAAGTTCAGTTTAAATTCAATCTCAATACTTTCCGTTGATGTATGCATCCCATTTCCTCTTCCATAGTATTCTTTCTCTTATCTGAACTGTGCTCCATGGAATTTAAAGAGATATTTGAATGAATATTTCAGATTCTTGTCATGTTTATATATCTTATAGTCTTTTAGTTGAAAAATACCACGCAGCAGTCCATTGTTTTTTGTATTAATAGTGTAAATATGCTCATAAAAAAATTATTCAAAGCAATTTGGAATTAGCATGAAATTAAAAGATTTAGGAAATGTAGTTATTCTTTAAAGGGTACTGTCTTATTTTCGTTAAAAATTTATTGTCTATTTTATATAGTATAGCATATTACATTACTGTTAAATCTCCATTGAAAGTTTAAACTTTTTAGTTAACTTCGGCAGTTCAAATGGTAAATATTTGTTTTGAACAGCGATACATTCCTTTTTTGGTTCAGAGAAAATCACCACTAATATGGATAAGATAGAAACAGTGTATAGATATACTTATCTTGAAATATTCATTACAATCAATGGAGTGTTCTTGAAGCAAGCAAGGTTAAACTTACCAGGAGATCATTTGGAAGTTTCTGTACTATAGTTAAAAATGCCTCCTGGCTCTTTTGAAAAGAAAGTTTTTGACCCATGTATTTTATCTGAATTAACTTATGCTTTATAAACGTTGACATTAATAGCAAAAACTCTAAGCATGCGTTGAAATTCAGAAACTATGAAAAGATGATTCACCCGAATTGAAAGAGAGACATTGTACACTGTGACATTGTAAACAAGTTTAAATTCTTTTCAAAATTAAAATCATACGAAAAAATAAAGATCTGCAGCTTTTTTGTTTTATTTTATTACGTGATCCTTGTTCAATATTAACTACGTTTTAGATTTAAATATTCTATTTTAGTAATAAAAGCCACTTTGATTTTTTCTTCACAAGTATGCTACATAAAAACAAGTATAGAGCATCAAGTAATACTAGCTCACCCTTGTGAAGCATTAGCAATTAACAAAAAGAAAGCAAAAATCCATTTTTTTAAACATTTTTTTGAACAACATGAAATATTTCTAAAATAATGGTGTAGGGAAAAACTGCCTATATTAGACCACTGCTTAAATTAGACCTCGGACTTAAAATTTAGTACAGAGATCTGTGCTACACTTTAACAGAAGAAATATAAAATTTTAGGAATAAAATCAATGTGTATGAAGTTTCACCACGCTTTGAACTGTTTAGCGTGAGTTACGGCTCGATTTGTGTTGAAAACCTGAGAAATCTTATTTTGCGGACTTGTTTCTAGAAGGAAGACTCAAAAACTTGTGAGTTGAGGTAAAATGCTGTTACAGTATTATAATCTGTGTTTAATAAGGATTGATGTATTTACGTGAGCGATTGGGATAATTTTTGACAGAGCAATGAGCTGAAGAATAAAAAAATGGCGTGTTTTCCTTTATTGGACCGAAAAAAATTTCCTATATTGGACCGGTGATCCAATTTAAGAATATGATTGAAACCCATTGATGTCTAGCGTCCCTTTTTAGGGACGGTCCAAAAAATGTCTGAATTTTCCCAAAATGAGCATTTCAAAAAAAAAAATAATAAAATAATAGTGTTAATTTATTATTTTAGTATTATTTCAATTCATTATTAACAGATTGAAGCACATAACCGTTGGAATCTTCAGAACCAACGGTTCAAATATCTTTTCCAAATATCTTTGGAAAAAAAATGTCAGACCAGATGTGTTAAGCAAGACTTTTTATTAATTGTAACATAAAATAAGTGACTCGTCCCATTTAATTGCGTAGTTAAAATGATTTTAAGCATTCTTTCGCACTTATTCACGGTATTCATTTAAACTTTTTTATTAAGCACATTTTTATCAAGCAGAAGCTGCAACTTCTTAAAATGTATGTTTTTTTTTTTCTCGTTATCCATCAAGCGTCAGTTTTAGGTTGTTAAACATAGTTATTAACTTAAATAAACTTATGCTGGTTTACCGAGAGAAAAATATGAAATTCTTCGATATTTTCAAAAAGATTTTATAAGGAAACAATTTATATGCTACTAAAATGTTTAATGTAGATGAAGCCGGTCTTTTCACTGTCCAAAAGCCCCAAAATATATTGACGTATAGAGGTAAACACCAGGTTGGAGCAGTAATGAGTGGTGAACGTGGTAGAAACACACTGGTTATTTGCTGCATGAGTACAACAGAACTGCACAGAAGCTTCACATGCTTATCTTCAAAAGATTACGTTCCATATATGAACTTATCGTAAAAACATCCCCTGGTGAGCAATATGCTTGTTCAAAAAAAGAAAAAAAAAAGTTGGATAACAAACGATCATTCACACAATTGATACAACATTTCATCAAAACTGTTAAGTCAAGCAATGTAAAAAGGATGTCCTTCTATTAATGGATAGGCACAGCACTTACATAAAGAACATTGATGTGATAAACTTGGCTATCGAGAACGCTATAATAATGCTTTCTCTTTAAGCTGTCTCTGTCTACATATTTTAATCGAACATTTGATAAATGGATGCGAGAACATCCAATGAGATCCATTATCTAACATCGTATAGGAGAACTGTTTGATATAACTCTAATGGGCAAACCGCAATCAAGGCCGCGGCAAATGCTGTGAGTTGGTTCCAAAGAACAGGAATTTGGTCTGTTAATTGACATGTGTTTATGACATTGACTTGGCTGCAGCAGAATTAGAGGCAAGTAGTCCAGATAAAACAACTCAAAGGGAACAGATTGCATGTTCGGTGTAGGTTGTACACCATATACAAGAACTAGCTACGAATTAAATTAGTACAAGTTCTGCAAATCGGCGGATACTTCTCATCAAAACATAATTGTAAACTTCAACTATGATTTTGTAAAGCCGGCTCACATATCACCTTTGCCTAAAAAAATAGAAGGAACAAAAATGAAGGCTATCTCAGCAATTATTCTAACGCCGTATAAAAGAGGCACCGAGCCGAAAAAGTCATACAAGAAGAAGCAAGAAACTGCACAAAACAATTGTTATTTTAATATTTGTCAACATAATTAAGTGTGTGAAATACCATCAGCGAGTTTATCAACCCTGCCAAAGTGAGGTCAAAGCAAAAAAAGTTCTATTGCAAATCCTGGAAAAAAGCTGTATAGTTTAAATGTAAATTATTCTATTTATTTCCTGGTACGGTTCAGTTTAGGCGCATATAAATTGGACTTTTGCAACTTTTTGTAAGATATTTTTTTAAAAAATAATTTTCATATTTTCAGAAAATGTAAGCTCCTAGGGAGGTTCCTGATTAAATTTAGCTTACGATGCCCTATTTTGCATTCCTGTTTTGCTTCACATTGAGTGACACAGGCCTCCTGCTCTTAGGGGGTCCAATATAGGCGGTCTTTCCCTACCCTCACACACACAAAAAAAAGATAGACTTTGAGAAATAATATATATCACGATGGAAAGTTAGATCCCGATATGAAATCAAACCCTTCCCATAATACGCACGACGCTCTACCGCCAATGTGTCAAAACTTTCAGATGTTTTTTTAAAGAAAAGTTTAAGAAAATGAGAGAGAGAAAAAAATATACCATTATTCTACATTTTGTCAGCCCAATAAGCTTTAAAATAGGAGCAAATCATGGAATTTAATGAAGAAATAAAGAAGCATGGTAGCTGAAAGCAGGCAAATCAAATAATATAAAAGACTAGCTAACGCGTGCGAATCCTTTGCACTTGACATAAGGAACGCAAAAACCCGTTTTTTTTAATTATTTTAAACATTTTTGAAAAACAGCAATTTTTTAATGAAATTGTAGTGTATATGCAAGGAAAAAAAAACAGAGATAAACATATGATGATGTAAACTTGAATTGAAATTCTGCTGAAGCAAAAACTGATCAAGATATTTCTCGGTTAAGATTCGAACTCATAATCTTTCCATTTTAAGCACAACGTTCTATCGAAAGCTGCACCGCGTCCAAATTTGCGCTGCTATTTATTAAAATATAGTCATAGAGAATGGATAAAACTGATGTTTTGACGTAAAAACAATTTTAAGACAGTGGGGCTATTTTTCACCAGTATCCGGCAAGACAAACTTTAAGATAGAGCTTAAATAATATAATTAAAGAAATAAGGAGGATCTGGCGTGGTAACACAAAATTTATCGAGAAATAACGCATAAGATCCATGTAATTTTCCACTTTTAAAAACTATTAAGAAACATACACACCAGTCATGGCCAACCGGTAGTGAATAGCATGTTTTGAATTCACTTTTTGTAACAGTAAACTGTAAACTATCTTTGGCAATCTTACTGAGAAACACATCAAAATATTGAAAACATGAAAATTGGTTTATGAGATTACAAGTAATTCATGTTTGAAGAAAGTACGTATCAAAAAGTTTTAACCGGTCAAATCCCAATAAAGGCTTTCCAGCTTTGGTTACTTTTACATTTGTGAATAGTTAAAGTTTCAGGGAAAAAAAGCTTTAGCGATCTCTTTAACATTATGTTTGAGTTTGCGTGATAAGAATTACTGTCACTGTCATTCATCTTTTATCATGCATGAGGAAGATTCATCTGTAACTATTAGTTTTTCCTTGCATGCAAATAACCGAGTTTGAGTTTCTTATATTGTTTTATCATGGCCACATTCATCAATACAGACTATAAAAACCACCTGCACATTTTGAAATAAATCACTTTTGTTTAAAGTACTTGGATTCTTTTGGTACTGGATAATGCTATCAGGTTCCAGACAAAATCCTTAAGTGCGTTCTGTTTCAAATGGTTGGTACTGATTCATACAAAACTACATAAAAATTCAACTTAAATTTCGTATTTTAGATTAGATTTTTTTTGCGTTTATTTTATTATTATTATTATTTTTATTTTATTTTTATTATTATTTTTTTAATCTCTCGAGATAAACAGAAAATTTTCCCATGTTGTAATTTTAAAGGGACTTTACACAACACTAAATCCCATCTTATTTATAAAAAAAAAAAAAAAAAAAAAAACATTTTCTAATAACTTTGTAAAACCGTCTGGTTTTTTTTTATAGTTATCATTTTACTATTCTTACAAAACACGAAAGCTTTCTTTTTTTTCTTGATATATGATCAGTTTATTCATACATTTTAAAAATACGTTAGAAGTTTTGTAAGTGATGTTTATACTAAAACCATAACAAAATAAAGTATGAATAACGCAGTTGAATTACATAATTTTTTTCTGCACTTTGCTTTAAACGTTGCGGTTTTCCATGTTTCAGGAGGAGAATTCCACAGAATACAAGAAAAACGAAACTAGCTGTTAATAACATTGCCGATGAACTACATAAAATTTGAATTTCGTTTCTAATACTATTAGCCTTGTGCAAAAGGCAATATTTTGTGGGTTTTTTTTCATATTAACTACCCATCATAAGTTAACTTTTTCCCACTTCATTTTATACACGTATAACAACTACTTTATATGGTCCCAGAATCTAAGTTAATGGAAACTGATGAGTGTTTAAAACTAGTCGATCCTTGGTAAAACGTTGCTAGAATTCGTGTTAACCAAATAATTTTCGGGATTAATAGTATCTGTAACTGACGGCAAAAAATCAAAACTACCGAAGATAGGAATGACACAGCAAAAAAAAAAATACATTTCTGTAACATTAGAAGCTTTCATTCGTTCTTGTATCGTTTTCCGTTATAGAATTAAGATCGCTCTTTTGAAAATATATTTAAAATAAACTGTGTAATAGCTGTTAGAAATTGCATTAAATATTTTATACATTAGCTAAAAGTGCACTTCAACAGAAACTAAGATGAATTAATCATTATAAAAATATATTTTTTTCTAAAAAATTAATATTAGTAGCTTCAATTTATTCATGTATTATAATCTTTCTTTAAGGAATTGAGATGTTTTTTAAGACATCATTTTAGAATAAATTTTGTAACAAGGGTTAGAATTTGCGTTAATATTTTTGCACATTAACTAAAAATACGATTTGATTAAAATTCAGAATACATTTCAGTGAAAAAACATTTCATTAGTTTCACGTCAATTTTCTTTATTAAACACAGAAATAAGCGGGTTCAGCCTCTATGAAAAATATTTATATTTTTGAAACACCCATGAATCTTGTTGGTGAATTTAGAAAATAAAAATAATATTTTAAATGTACTTCCTATGTACTAATCTTTTAGATTTATTTTCTCTATTTTTGCAATAGGTGCCACTTTTTACGGCGTCTTATTGTAGAATAAAGATTATGAATTCGATTCCTTATCCTATTTTTCTTTAAAAACTGTTTGCCATTTTTTCCATTTCGCAAAATGCGAGCAATTCAGCAAATGTAGTCATAAACTACGCGTTTCGAAACATATAATTCATTTTGCTCCTGGCGCGTTACAGTTACAGAAAATATTGATCACGCACTTCAGATGAATGCAATATGCAAAAGAAATTTTTTGGCAACATATTTATTGATGTAGGTGCTTCTGTTGAGAAATTGTAATATATTTCCAGAGACACATTTCAATAAAGCTTTCAATCGATATTTACCGTGTCTACTTAAACCACAGCAGTTTTGTGTTTATCCTGTTTTCATTTACACATAATATTCGGCATTTCGTGATATACTAAATTTGAAAAAAAATATTTGTGATGTGTAACTAATGTTTGAGTTATGTATTTATGTTCTGTTTAATATTTTCATTTATTTCGTAAACCACTTAATAGAGCTTATTTACCTAAATAGGTGCATTGAAACACAGATTTCAAGACACTTATATTTTGGTCAAATTCATCTTAAAAATGTACTCTTTGAGAACCCTGAGCTCTGACATGGAATTTGAAAGTTAGCAGTTTTATCAAAAGAAAAAGACAACATAAGTCATTTTCAGAACAATATTTTATATTAATTGTCTGATAGCTTAATAACATAATATATATATATAAATAATTTATAAATCATTTATATTCGTTCTTTTGTGAAAGAAACTTGAACTTAGGGAACATGTTCCTTAATGCTTCAAAGGGTTAGTGAAAAACAGTACTAACAAGTTCTGTTAGTAGGTGAGTAATAATCATTAAATTATGTTCATGACTTTCACTTAACTCTTTATTCTGTTTATGGATGTGTTATCGTTGTTTATCCTAATTTTCCTAAGATAAACATTAACACACTTTTAATTTCACTGATAAAAATAATCACAAATAGATCAATTAGTGATTATTAACGTGTTTGTAAAATCAATGGATTGATTTTACAAGCACGTTGAAAGTATTAACATTGATTTTTAAGAGTAAAATATATTCTTAAATGTTGCTAAAAGTAAAATAAATTCCTAAATATTGCTAAAAGTAAAATAAATTCATTAATAAAATAATAAAAATAAACAAGATATAGTAAAGGCTTATGTGGCTGACGTCAGAATAATTGTCAATCTAGTAAAATTAAAACCTTCTGTTAAAACAAGAGTACTAAATAAATTATACAAGTTGGACACGATATATATATATATATATATATATATATATATATATATATATATATATATATATATATATATATATACACATATATATACATACATATATATATATATATATATATATACGAGGGCTGTCTGAAAAGTTTCCGACCTCGATATGAAAAGGGCAAAATTTATGAAACAAAGAGAGATGTTCTTATTAAGGAGTCTTTTGAAAACTTGGAACCGTAATTTTGGTTATTTTTAGTTCAAAAATGTGTGTGTGACAGCAATACTAGTGAGTTGCTCTAACAGTTTTTTTGAAAATGGAAAAAATCAAATATCAAGCTCTGATTCGATACTTGTTTTAAAAAGGAAATACGCCTGCACAAATTAAAAAAGAGCTGGACTCTGTGTATGGGGACTCTGCACCATCGTCTACAACCGTAAAATTTTGAGTAGCGGAATTTAAACGTGGCCGTACCAGCTTGAGTGTTCATGAACGCTCAGGTCGACCCAAAACTGCAACCACTGATGAACACAGTGCTAAAGCTCATCAAATGGTGCTGGATGACGCAGATTGAAGGTGAGATATATAGAAGAAACTATGAATATCTCTAAGGAATGCGCATGCCACATTTTAAATGAGAAATTAATCACGCGGAAGCTGACTGCACTTTGACTGCCGCGTTTGCTCAATTTGACCAGAAACGTGTCCGAATGAACATTTGCAGCGCAATTCTGGCACAATAAACCAGAATTTTTCTAACGACTTATCACTGTGGATGAAACCTGGATTCATCAGTACACTCCAGAAACAAAAACGCAGTCAAAACAATGGACTGCAAAGTGAGAACAGCTCCAAAAAAGGCCAAAACAGTTCCTTCTGCAGAAAAAGTGATGCCGACCGTTTTCTGGGATAGCCATGTAGTGATACTCATTGACTACCTTAAAACGGGAAAAGCCACAGCAGGAGCATACTGTTCTACTCTCCTTGACAAATTGAAGGAGGAAATAGAAGAAAAACGGCCGCATTTGAAAAAGAAAAAAGCTCTTTTTCATCAAGAAAATGCTCCTGCTCACACCTCAGTGGTTTCAATAGCCAAAATTTACGAGTTAAGGCTCGAAATCGTTGAACACCCACCCTACTCACCAGACCTGGCCCCAAGCGACCCTTTCTTGGTCCTTAACCTGAAAGAAGCACTTGGAGGACAAAGGTTTTCTTCAAATGAGCAGGTCACAAACTTTGTCAACAGCTTTTTTGAGGACACATTGTCATCATTACTTTTGGATGGGTTAAAAGGATGGGAGCATTACTGGACGACGTGTGTGGACTTACAAGGAGACTATGTCAGAAAGTAACAGTCAGTTTGGACGCTAAAAATATTTTATCTATGTTAGGTCGGAAACTTTTCAGACAGCCCTCGTATATATATATATATATATATATATATATATATATATATATATATATATATATATATAATATATATATATATATATATATATATATATATATATATATATATTATATATATATATATATATATATATATATATATATATATATATATATATATGTATATATATATATATATATATATATATATATATATATATATATTATATATATATATATATATATATATATATATATATATATATATATATATATATATATATATATATATATATATATATATATATATATACTATATATATATATATATTAGGGTGATTCAAAAAAAATTTTTTTTGAATTTTTCTGGTCTTACCCCGCAATTTTTTTACACTATTCATGAATGTGATGTATGTAAAATTTTAGCTCAACTGAATAATATTTAGAGGTCGCTCAACGCGATCAAATTCTGTTGAAAATTAGCAATTTCGAGAGTTGGAGTATATAGCTTCATTACCAGAAATAATATTATTCTTCATATAAAATGGAATAACTTAAAACGTTAGTTTACTCTACTAAGTAATTAGTCAATAAAATAATAGCTCAAAGTGAGTTGTAACGATTACCCCCTCCCCCCCCGCTCCAAAGCTGCATTATCTCTTACCTGAGTTTGGGTACAAAATGCAGCTGCAAGCTCGGGCTGTGGTTTCTGTTTTCTTTTTGGTTGTTTGAGGTGTATGAGTTTATTTGGCTAAAACACCTAGCATCCACTCTAGACATGGCCCAGTATAAGTGACAGAAAGTCACTTTGATAGTAGCTGCTACAGTACAAAGTATGGGTCAAAATGGGGAGGATTTGACAACGTCCATAAAACGGTAATTGCAAACTATTCGCTCTGAATTGGCCGTTAACTTACAAAAGTCGTTTAAATCTAGGACTTCCTTTGATAGTTCACTGGAACGAAACACTTATGCAAAATATATTGGGAAAATGAAGGATGATCGGCGGGTTTCATACCAGTATTAGTATCAGGACCACAAGCATTGATGATTTACTTCTGGGTTCTAGTAAGTTAGTCAGGCATTGGTATTGCTACGGAAAATGCTGCTGTACGATAACCAGTTAGATAAATGGGAACTTACTGAGCTCGTACGTGGTAAGTGTTTCAATATGACATGCATTGCCGGTACTAAAGTTGGAGCATGTTTGAACTTGGGAAAAAAAAAACTAGGGAAGCAACTTTTATATTGTGCTTTCCGCCATTATGTTTTAGACATTGTGTTTTCTGTGGTATTACAACTGAAATCTATTCTACTCTTGGTCTCTTGGTATTTTAACCAATAAACCAAGAAATAGGTAGAATTGGGGTATTTGATTGTGTGCAAGGTCAGATGCGATGTTCACGCAATTGCGTGGAACCCTCCACTGCCATTGGATCTACAATACTGCTTTTAAAGCGGTTTTAGCAATCATAGTCCAGAATAAAACATTCTAATTTTAAACCTGGAGTGAGGAACGATGAGGTTGAGGAGTTGGTAGCACATTCAGAGCAACGTGCAACTAGTAATGGAAGTTGCGTAAAGTTAACTTCTGATGACTCATGTAAAAGAAGTGTCCAAGGAAGATACTAGAGCTTAGTGCGATTTTCTTGAGCAGAGCACCTTCTCTTGGTGTATGTTTTCGTGTCCCAGGAGTGGTTCCTCGTGTTATATCTGTGTTAAAGATTCTTTATGGCTTCAAGTTATGGATATTTCCCAACCAGTTCAAACTTGCAGCTGGACAAACAAAAGGTATTCGTAACATATGAATGTGATTTCTTTTACATTCTTATCGTTAATGGGAAAGAATGTCTAAGAGCTGGGTTCGCAGCAACCCTTTTTGTGCAAGCACTAAGAAATGATTTGGAATATTTTTAGCGTCCTTATTCATGTAAAGAAGAAACTCAAAATATATCAGCTGTTTGATCCTGAGCATTAGAATCTTTAAGATAGCTACCAACAAGGCTTTATACTACCAAAGAAACTGAGGATTGTAAACTACAATACGGAGCGTGGCATGGCCCTTATTGAAGCATTTGTTAAGAATAACTAACGACGAAAAACAAAGACAGTGTCTTCTTCAAGTGGTACAGGAACACAGAAAAGGTTTCAAAGTTGCAAAAAAGTAACCTTAAAAAGTATTCTAAGAATTAATGAGCGAATTACTATATATTTAATGTATTTAAATTTGTTTTTTATATTTTTTCCGTATTTGATTAGTTTTCATACTTTTCTGCATTTTATTGGTTTTTCAGATATATAGTTCATTTTGTGATTGCACGCTTTTTTTCTTCGGAGATATAAAAAAGCAATAAAGTAACTTTATTATTATTATTATTTACGTTCGCATTTGTGCCACTATCACAAAATTTGAAGTACTCCTAAATGTAAATATAGTTTACTAAAATTTTGGGCGAATAATTCAATGTATATAAAGGGCCTAAATAAGACGGTAAGACGAATAAAAATACAAAGGCTACTCTTTTCTATAGATATCATTTACGATCACGTTTTTGTCAATGTCACGAAATGTCAATGCGTTTGAGCGACCTCTAAATATTAATATATTTTGCCAAAATTTTGCACAAATAATCAGTGTATATAGTGGCACAAAATAAGAGGGTAAGACGCACAAAAATACAAAGGCTACTTTTTTCTATAGATATCATTTACGATCACGTTTTTGTCAATATCACGAAATTTCAAGGCGTTTGAGCGACCTCTAAATATTAATATATTTTTCCAAAATTTTGCACAAATAATCAGTGTATATAGCGGCACAAAATAAGAGCGTAAGACGCACAAAAATACAAAGTTTATTTTTTTCCATACATTTCTGAATCACCCTAATATATATATATATACATACACACACACACATATATATATATATATATATGTGTGTGTGTGTGTGTGTGTGTGTGTATTTCTCATGTCTCAGATTATTTAAAAATATTTTGTATTCAAGAAAAACTGACGTTTTATGTTCGAAATATAAATTAAGTATACATCAAAAAACTGATCTAATTAGTTACTAAATATAGGTCCGTTGTATCGGACATTGTAAAAATGAAGTGCTTGTGGAAAAAATATCTGCAACCTATTTTGTTCATAAACACAGACCACAGAATACAGCAATTTAGCATTCAGGTCACCTTCCATAATTTGATCAATCTGTACGTGACAAAAATACTTCCACAACTTGGATAGAGCTGAAAAATTGTAGGCACATAATAAAAATGTCATAAAAGGGAGGTCAATTTTAGCTGTATAATCAAGTCGCGCAATTTTAGACCAGTTTTTTTATGATAGTTTTTTATTTAGCACCAAAAGACGTGTTTTTTTTTTTCTTTAAAGTTTACAATCAATCATTGACTTTTGATTTTTTGCATGATGGAACTTAACGTATGACTGAAGTTTGATATGTGCAAAGTATATTTTTTATGATGCATTAAACAAATGACAACACAAGTAGAAATCAAATGGCATCTTAAACTATGTGATGCTGACTTTGAAAATGATGAAATAAACATTTTAGTGATTAACGAAGTACGTTATAAGCCTTCTTCAAAAATTGTAATCTGTAGGAATAATGGTTTTCACAACTAGCCTTTACCATTTAGTTTTTATCCTATTGTTTGTTATCTCTTACATGATCTAAATTCCAGTTTTTTATTAGTTAAAAAATTCAAATTTTACCCGTATTTTTCAAGTTTGTGCAACAACTGCTTGAATCAATATTGTGTCTAGAGGAAAGCACCATCTTATGTTGCCTTCAAACTGGTTTTCTTACTAAAAGTGCTGACCGGTATTACATGTTGATTATAAATAATGCTGGGGAAAATATTTTATCAATTTGTTTTTTACTTCATAACTAATCTCAACAAGTTGTGTCATTGCTGTACTAAATAAGAAGTACAGCAAGGTCTCAACGCATCAACAAATCTCTGAATTTTGAAAGACTACTGAAATTTTTCAAAGTAATTAGTTTGTTGGTCTAGCAATTTAGTAAAAAAAAAAAAAACTAGAATCAAAATTGGAAGATGAACTTCTTCATGTAGTTTGATTTTTTTCTTTCCAAAGAGAAATCGTTAATCTTAACCCTTACATGATTTTAGCTTAGGTGTAACTTAACATCAAATAAACAAATAAATATCCTGATATTTAATTTGGCTCTTAATTAAAGAGCTTAAAACCGCAGTAAAAGCTCAACTAAAATGAAATATCGCTGAAAACGCCTCATTCATGGCTTGTATGGTTGCATGCCATAATTTCACTTTTGAGGTAGTTTGATATAGTGTTGTATCTGTGAGGGGGCGGGGGTGAAAAGTCTAATGTAAAAAGTACATTTATTTAAATTCTATTCTTTACATTTTACTTCATTACATCAGAATGGATTATTGAAAAAAATAGCAACGTGTACAGGTGTTAGAAATCGGACTTAGTAAGAGGAGTGCCCACTTTGTTAAGGAACTATTGTCTCAATTCGAGTAAGTTTTTTTTTAGCACTTATGTCCGTATTCTACTTTGAAATTTCTATTGACGTTCTATTACGAAATGGTATCTTTTTCTGCATGGGATGTTTTACAATTTGTCTAATATTTATACTTAAATGCTGGTTATGCGTCGCTTGATACCTCATTTTTAGACATAGCCTGTACAAAGCTGGACGAATCCGATATCTCAGAGTACAGCATCCTGAGACGTAACTGACTAAATATCATTTTTACAAAAAAAAAAAGTACGTTTATTTTATGTAACAAGTTAAAATGAAATCTGAAAACAAAAACCTTGCTGAAACTCACAACTCTAGAGATTAATAGTTGGCACATTTTTGTCTGTTACACATAAAAGTATTTTTAACAAAAGAAGAAGATAATTGTCAAAAAGGCATTAAGTGTAATTTAATTCTCAAATGACAAAATTGAATAGTTCTTTTTACTGTTTTGCAAATTTAAGATTTTAAAATTCGCAACAATTTCCCTGGAGCAATTAATGTATAGCCCTTTCAGTGGACAAATAGAAGAGAATATTTGCAAAGTTACAGATAAAACATTTATTAATATATAAAGCCATGATAATCATAAAATGTTTTTCACTAACATCATTCCACATTATTAAAAAAAAAAAAAAAAAATAGAGTTTTTTTCTTCTTTTTAACATAAGGGACCCTTTACATATAAATTTGATATCAGTAACTGCAACAATAGCAATTACTATATACAGATTACGCTTTTACTCTGAGAACTGCAATTAAAATTGAGCTAAATGATAGCGTTATATTTTAAATTCAAGAGCAGTTCGTTATCCCGTTTGATCTTTTCTCAAGGGCGTAATTACGGTCTTCGCCGCTTATCTTTTAAATAATGGAAATAAAGTTATATCGTGTGATTTGTTTCCAAACAAATATCATTATCATTTCTATTTTATTCATATTTGAACGTAAAATTATTCATACGTATTTTATTTATTCAGACATAAAATGTATTTTTTTGTAATATTTGATTCTGCACTATTTAAAAATGGAACTATTCATTATGATTTGTTTTCCCAATTAATTGTAAGTATAATTTGTGATTATTAAAAGAAATGCATTTAATTACTTTTCCAAACGTTTTACCTTAATAATAAAATATATATTCTGTTCAACTATTTTAAGTGTTTTATTTTTTAGTTCTGTGATTAAAAAGGAAAAAAAAAGTCACAATTTACAATAAATTCCAAACAATTTAGCAATTTATGTGACTTTGTTTATCCGTTTTACAAGAAGACAGGGGAAATGTAATAAAAATAGCGAAATGTAATGTTTAACTGTTTCAATGAGGCTCTCAATATTATCTGAATAAAATATTTTGGTTGATTCTTGTGCATTTTGATACATGAATTCATCTTAGAGAAGAAAGGGACACTTACGTTACATTTGTACCAATTCTTTGGCATTTATCACATCTGTGTAAACAAAAAATGTTGTATAAAAATTGTACAAAAGTGATTAGTGAAAATGGCAATCAAAAGCAAAAATCTTTGACGCATTTAAATTTTACGAAAGTTAGCAGCCAATAATAAAGCAGTAATTACACAAAGATGGAATTGCATATATTGACAACTGGTTGTAAGGCATATTTCTGATCTGTTAAAACTGCTCAGGTGTTAAAGTTTGAAGCATATTTTATCAGTTTTTTGGTTATCTTTAGTAATTTATTTTCATAGATTTAAAACTTCAATTCAAAAATTAAAAATTAAGGGGCTTTTCAACTGGGTAACTTACGTTACAAATTTCACTTACAAGCATATACTTATCACAAGAAATAATGAATGAAAACTTCAGCTCATTTTATGTTAAACTATTGAAAATTAACACAATTCTAAGTTACATTCACCGAAATTAAAAGTAAGACTCAAACCAATATAATTTGTCAAAACTATTGCGTAAGACTATTTCATTTTAATGCATACTAGCCCCTAGTTCAGTTGGTTACATTTTTCAGATAATGTTGTATTTCGTATAGTAAATTTCATCTATTTACGTAATATTACGTAATAGATGATTAATTACTTACGTAATACTTACGTACCATATTACGTAAGACTATTTCTTTTTAATGCATACTAGCCCCTAGTTCAGTTGGTTACATTTTTCAGATAATGTTGTATTTCGTATAGTAAATTTCATCTATCGTTTTCTATTTAATACCCATTGGTTACTACATCAGTTATTACTTTTACTTTAAACTCTTTTTCATCGACAATTGTCAGAATTCCAAGATACAGCGTATTTTCGTATCTCACCGCATACCTGTCACCAATTTTTATCTATGTTCTTTCATGTTTCTTTAAAGCCTTTAACTACGTGAAACCCAACAATTTGTTCTCTTGTTGTTAAATGGTGTACCAACCTTATATAGTCAATGCGCAGGCCTCTAAAAATATTTTTGATAAATTTATCGTTTTGTAACGTATTTTAATATTATCAAGATTGACATTTGTGACTTTTATATTTGATGGCTGGGCTTGTAGCAGCAATAAATTCACTTGCGTAAGTGACAATGGATTAGAATTAACACAACATTTCACACACTCCGTTTTATTAATCCAACTATCTCAACCGTACTCAACAGGAACTTTACCATGGGAAATGCCAAAATAGCTCGAAATGTTATTTTTTCTGTTTTTCTTTTTTTTTCTTTCTTGCTTTTTTTTTTTTTTTTAATTCTTGACTTTTTACCAACCTCTCTTTAATTATATTCTGTATATTTTCCTTCTGATATCTGTAACTTATCCCTTCTGCAGCGCGTCTTTTCTGCAGCGGTCAGTGATATTTTTAATGCAACATTAAATATATTGTGCCTGAAAGTGATAAAATTTCTTTAAACTTGTGTTTTAAAAACATATTTGATAAGCTTAAAATGTAATAGTAGTCATTTTTAAACAATTTCTAGTATATCAGCACATAATGTACTGAATGCATTGATAATTTTAAGTAAATTAATATCTTAAAGGGGAAAATATGTAATTTAGAAAGGTGTATATACTCTTATTAGCAAGCAGAGACATTTTAATAAATGTAATTATTTTAAAAGAAAGTAAATACAGGAAAAATAAAATATATGTTACATACATTTTTCTTAAAAACCATATAGGTTAATTCCACAACTTATTTTATTTCTTAACACAAGCATCTAAATTTTACAATGGTAACTTACGTTACGCATTTTAATTATAGCACAACAATTAAAAAAAAACAATATTTAAGAAAAATAATGTTATTTTCTTAGTACACACTTATAAGATAGACAATATACCATAGTTAACATTGCATTGCCCTTTCTTTATTTACATCAAAAACTTTACCATGTTTTTGGTAACTTACGTTACATAGAACAAAACCTTTTGGAAATTGACATAACTCACTTAATTTAAGTGAAAACACTTGTTTCAGCATTTCACAATATTTTTAGAAAGTGTAATAAATTATGATCTTATTTGGTAACATTTATCTAAAGGAAAAAATGAAACACCAATGTTGAAAGTTTGACCATATGCATCACTAAAAATGAAATAATCGAATACTAACATAAAAGTATTGCCTAAACTTTAAAAACTAAACTCGTGACAAAACATTATTATGAATAGGAAACTTCTAACATTTTAGACCAAAAAATATGCAGAACAGATACATTATTCAAATTTAATTTTTTCAACGCTTTTCCAAATTGCGCATATGTATTTTTAAATGAGGTATAATTTTAATATTTAATGGTATAATGTATTAATATTGATGTATGAAGATTAAACCAATGATTAAAAATATGTTCACATAATTCTTTAAAACGTGTACGATACTCATAGTGTGCATTGTAACTCTCCTCCTCCCCCACCCTACGAGTATTAGTGCCTTTTATTGTCAAATGAATCTTAGTGCTTATGTATTTCTATAAGTGTGTCTTCTTTTATTCTTTGTTCTACCTTTCGCGATCGTAGGTACTTGTGATTTTTTTTGCATGTATGATCCGGGAGATTCACACATAACGGAGTATATCCTAACGACTTTAGATATAATGATCACTATTTAAATACATGAGCGCAACGTGGACGGGTTTTGGGAAAATCCCCGGAGGTTTTGGTTTGTAACGATTTCAACTGTAGTATGTTAATCCAGTTACAATGAGCTAATAGTAAAACCAATCCTACCTCCCACCAAGAGGAAATTCTAGGCGCGGTACTACGCCTACGCACTTATAAGAGGAGCTTAGACAAAAAAGTTTTACATCTTCCCACTCAGTGGTTTGGGTTTCATTCAGTATTTTTCACAACTTTACCATTGAATTGATTTCTTTTCGATAATCAGTGGCGGTAATGAGTCAACTTATTAGTCAGACTTATTATCGAGCCACTCGTTGTTCAATACACTTAGTACTGATACCCTTGCATAATATTATAAATAAACCATCGATTTTAAAAGTTTAAGATTAAAAATATATTTTGCTCCTTTAGTTGACTCTGGCCACAAATAAAACTTAGATTGTATTGGTTTTTCTCCTTTGCGTTACTGTCAGGTAGTTAAAATATTTTCAAGACAAGTGCGTACGATGTATAGAACCCAATAAAGAGCTTCTTTCCGTAAGTTAACGAGAAGTTCCGTTCAGAACTAAACGAACCTATTTTTCCGTATACTAATATCGAATTTCTAGCACCTGATTAAGATACTTTTAATTGGAAGACAGACATACCGACTGACTTACACATTTACTTTTCTGCATTTCTTTAATAATTATATTTATTATAATCCTTTTTTTTTTTTTTTTTGGACTTTGCAATACTTTTACGATACTTTGGGCCACTTATCCTGCTTTCCTGGTCTTTCTTTCATTTTTAGGGGAATTTAGGCTAAACAACCTACTAAAGTATGAATTATATCTATATCGGCGACTTATATCCCTGGTACAGTTGGGGGAGAGTTGCCCAAAACGGGATAGTGGGCGTTGGAGCTTGACTGGTGGTACTATCTCGCAGGAGACAGGCTAAACTGGTTCCCAACCACCATTACAACATACTCAGTTAATATTTTAACTCTAGCCACGTACTTCGTAAAGAAATATTTTTTCAAAGTTTTCAATTGAGATTTTTATTTATTTTTACTTTTTTCGGCTACAGAACAACTAGAATTGTGGTTCTCCGTAACTCGGAACAATTCCGGTTAGAACTGTATTTCATTCATAGCTCTTTTAGCAACAATTTCATGTACTTAAATATTGCTAGTGAGTGGCGGTTCCGGGGTCAGCCCTTTATGTTGTCAAAAGCATCATGGTCGGGCAAAACGGGACACTTTTGGGGTGCCCAAAACGGGATACATGTTTGATGTGTCACGTTTTACCCGACCGTTTCCATTAATGTTTTTTCAATGTGTTTAAGCAGCACGAAGCGAGATAGAGGTTCGCAAGTGGATGTTCAACCATCCTGACAAAGGGATTACTATCTACGAAGTAGGAACTATGTTCAATGCAGCATTTTAACGAGCAGCTCTTGTCGAAACTGCAGTAAATGGGTTCACAAAAACAGGCACTTTCCCATATAACCCCAGATGTATTTCCTGAATATCTCTTCTCTTCCACTCTTCCAACAGATCACCCATTGCTGGATGCTCAGAACATGACGTCCTAATACCCATTAAATCTGCAACAAAATGAGATCAGATCCGAAGGATCTTCAAATTCAGTCATAGCATCTAAGAGTATGCTGTCATCACAACCACTAGAGACAGTATTGAAAGAACCACTTAGTGCAACGATAACACTAGCACAAATGCAGGCCTTATCCAACCGTTCACTTCAACAGGAGTCAAAGGACTTGGACTATACTGTTGCACTTCACTGCCATTTTCTATATCACTCAAAGAAATTGTACCTGCACCACGAGTGATTGGACCAAGACCTCAAAATAAACACGATACTAGAAGAGGGAAAAACAAGCATTTACAACAAGAAGCCCATATAAACTTGAGTGGGAAGAAGAAGAACGAGGGAAAAAAAAGAACGAGAAAGAAGTTAAAAGCTGAAAAAAAAAGGGCTGCCAAAAAAAGTTTCTTGAATGTTCCGAAAACAAAACAAATGAGGCGTAAAAGAAAACCAGGTGGAGATGCATAACAGGCATATAAATTTTTAAAATGTTGCTCTGAATCTGAAAACCCCCCATAAACATCATTTGCAAAAATGGAAGAAAATGGACGTAACATGCAAAAAAACCGAAAAAAAATCATCTGATAGCCAAGGTTGGACGTCATCGTTTTCAGAATATGAAACTGAAAAAGATGAAGCATGTATTTTCTGCAATGCTCTGTATCTTGAATCGAAATCTGGAGAAGGAAGATGGATACAATGCCCGAACTGCCAGGGATTGGCCCACGAAGCTTATTTCAAAGCAGACGAAGAAGACGACACATTTTTATGCGATTTCTGTGTTATGTAATTTTCTAACTTTACAACTACGTAGCCTATTTTTGGTCTGAAAACTAAATCAAAAGTAAAATCAGTACAAAATAATAACATACAATTCCCTATCCCGTTTTACCCACCCTTGGCCGGGTAAAACGAGATCGTAAAAGACTTTTTGAAACCAGTATTTTTCACATAACTAATATCGAACAAATATGACAAAAGTATTTTTAGTAACGTAAAAGGTGTATACTTTTAAATGGCGTCTAACTTTAGAATGTACCTTATATACAATACGAAATAAAGCGAAGTATAAGTTAGCTATCCCGTTTTGGGGTACTTTCCTCTACTGAATTAATTCCGTTATATTTATAGAAATGTAAGCAATATGAATAACTAATAACTTACTTAGTTTTCCCAGTTAGATGAACGTTTATTACTTGTTAAAGTTTCTTCAGCATTAAAAGTTTCATATCCGCTTTTCGTTACAATGGGCATATTTTTGTGAATACTATTTCGTTAAGGTGAATTTACATAAATTTCACATACCAAATTTTTTGTTGTTTTAACAGAGTGTTTTTTTTTTTTTTGACTTTTAGCATCATTTCTTACTGAGAATTTGAACGTGACTTATTGTCAACCAGGATATTCAGTTACATAAGAATCATATTTGAAATAAAAGAGAAAATAAAGTTTTGCATTTATCATCCCCCCCCCCCCCGAGTTTTTAGAGTACTTCATCGTTAAATTAAAAAAAAGGGAAAATGACTTGAAATGGGGATTAATGCACCGTGGCATTATCTTAAATGCAAATAAATAAATAAATAAAATAATAATGAATTAAAAAAGAAAGGAAAATAAATACAAAAAAAAAACCGTTAAAACTTGGAAAGTAAGGTTTTTAAATAGGAAAATGTTTGTAGGTCGGTTTTGCCCTCCCGCTTAATAACTTTTGAGTGAACAGTCCAAGTCGAACAAACTTGTTTCTCTTTGCGCATTCCAGTATTTTACTTATTGATTAAAAAAAAATTTCGTTTAAATTTAAACATGTCAAAGAATAACGCAAACGTTTACGGGGAAATTAATGCATAATATTCGATCCCAAACTAAGGAAGGTGGATTTTCTAAAAACAAATATTGTTTAAAAAAAACTCTTGATAAAGAAAAAATGCTTTGAGAATATATTCCAGATAAGATTTGAGATCATATAGCTTCTGAAAAAATTCTTAAGTTTTGGTACCAAAAATAGGAAACAAGGCATTAATAAAAGTCAACAATTTCACATCTCGTAGACTTATACTTTTACATTTTTAGAAATTTTAAAGTGATTAATAAAACTAAAAATGCATACATTTATACAAAATTGGTTGTAGTAGGCGCCCTAGCTTCCTAGATGGCAGCATGAGTCATTGTTATCCCTTTCTGGCGCCGTTGGACAAAATTTGTCCAACCTTGCCACTGTTCACACCAAACAGCCTGAAAGGAGCTAACGGACCGATCAGGTGGCTACGGTTACCGTTTGTGGCAGAGAGTGAGGGGGGAGAAAAGACCTGTGGATTTAAAAGACCTTGCTCACTAAACAGCATCACCATACGGATGTGCTGATCTGTTAGCTTCATTGGAATACGCTGTTGTTGCAGAAATCGAGGAGTAATTTTTCTTCAGCAAAGTTAAGACGGATTGTGGTTTTGTACATTTTAGGCACGTAGGAGAGATTGTTAATTTTGTGAAACTCGGGAATTCTTTCCTTTTCCAAAATTGAGAAATCAGGAAAAATAGTTGTACTGGAGTTGACCAGTGGGGAGGATGCGGTGAAAATATCATCATCGAACGAAGCATGCGTCAATCAAATAGAAACTATAAATTCTACCATCGAAAAAAAGGTTAGTGTGTTTCTTTAGCTTTCGAGTTGTATATGTAGTAGTAAAAGTATACATACGCTTAACTATGAGATGCGGTAAAATATTTTTCAAGTTAGAATATGTTTTATAAGGACAAAATGTTAAATACTATTTTTACATGATTTTGAAATATGATTTATTTTTAATATTTAGTGCAGTTATTTTTATCATTAAACATGAGACGAATTGCATTGTATAACTGTAAAAAAAACGTCAATTTTTATATTTTAAATAAACAAAACGAATTGCAATAAATTTTAAAGTGACACTGGTTCGTTTTATATTTTTTGCGCGCTTTTATTTTGTTAAAGTAAACTTTATATTCAACAGTACTTTTTAAACATTTAAAATATAAAAAGACGGGTTTTTCTTTACAGCATTTTATAAGCATTTTTTATAAACAAGTATGAAACAAAGAATTTTTCAATGTGGGATCTTTTTAAAGGAAATTGTACAGTAATTTCATGAGTAATTTCTATAATGCAAATGTGTCGGAAAATAGTAGCTATATACATTTACTTTTTTTTCTTTTTCACGAATAATTTTTCGATTGTAAGTATCTAGGAAAAATTGGTACTTTTATTTATTTCCTTTTTTATCCCAAACTAAACATTAAATACTAAATAAGAGGAAAAAGTGCACCATGATAGTTTTTTAAGCCAACTTTATACATACACACACACACACACACATTTTCAACTTGAATTTAGGTGCTTTTATAAATATTTTAATATGGGTTTAAGCAATTAATAAGTTTTTACCGCTTTGTTTGCGAATTATTTATTAATACTAGCATAGGATTTATTTGATTAAGGCTTCTATGATCGATACTCTGATTTAGTCTGTATTGATTTTGATGTAAGATAACACTCCATGCAGGAATTCTTACTTTTTCCACCACAAATGCCGTGTGCTAAACATTTTAGTCAAATATGGATTGTTTGCGTCAAACGAACTTGGTTATTTTTTTAAATGCATCTTTCATTTAAAGTATACATATTTACTATTGACGGTTACATATTACACATGATGCGGGTTTATGGTGTATTTACTCATGGTATTATTTCTCATTGCAAATTTAATTAATTTTGTTGTCGGATATCTTTACATCCATCAACTATTTTTTTATTTTTACATTAAAAAAGGCGTTCCTTCAACGTCGAAACGAGTCTCAATCCCAATCATTTTTGCTTTTCAGAGTTGCAAGTTTAATCTCATTTTAACGCGCAAAGGTATTTATTTGTTTCAAGTAATTTCCTGTTTTTATTATTATTTTTTTTATCATTTTTGATATTGAAATGATTAATTAGTTTCTGTGTTTTGGCCTTTTGGATGATAAATTAATCCATAAGTAGTGAGTTGATTGTTTTGCAACGCAAACGCGAAGGTTTAATGTACGTAAACCCATCTTTTTATTTATTTGGCACTTCACAAAGTTTACCAAACTAAATCGGAAAACTTGCAAGGATTTTTGTGTTATTTATTTGTTGAAAATACAACGAAAAAAGTGCTGCAACATTTTTCATGCTCCAATTCTATTGTGGTGAGAGACACCCATTCCGCCTCTCTAGTTTACGGTTAAATTAGAAGACAATGTAAGACAAAAGATTACAAAAGCTCCCTAAGGAATGTTTATTATCCAACTGCAGTATTAAACATAATCTTTAATAAATATTGCTAAGAAACAATATTATACTGCAGTAGCAACATACATATTTGCATTTTGAAAGCAAGTTACGTTAGGGGGGAATTATATCCCTTTGAGACAAACTTGGTGAAACGACATAAATTCGTTTATAACTTTACCTCTTACATAATGTATTACTGACCTAGGACTTTAAAAGGTCCCAAAAAGTGCAATAATATTGAGATGTTGCTGTTACTATTATTATTTTGTAATTTTTTTGAATATTTTCCCGTATTATTTTAACTACTTAAAGCAGCCATTGGATATGTCTAACTGCATGAAAATGAGCTGATATTATCTTTGCTTTTAAAATATTTTTTTCTTCTTTTTAACATCTTAGCGAATCATTTTAAAATAGTATAGTTTATGTATAACATACAAAAAATATACTTTTACGTTGTTGCAAATGATTTGCTGGCAAAGTTATCTGACGAATTAAGCATGTTAACCGAGAGCTCGCAACGTGAGCTGACTAATGTGTAAAGAATTGTTCTTTATTTCAGGAAGTTGTGTATTGAATGAAAAAATTTGCAATTCGACAATCACTACCGAGTCCAATTTTACACTTAGAGAATGGACGACCCCCCCCCCCCTTTCCCGTTGATAACTGAGTCAAGTGAAACGTAAAAATGAATAGAAGTGAGGAAAAAAAAGCAAGTAACACTTTAATAGTATGGGTGAAAAAAAAACTAAGAAAAAATGTGGGGGTAACTATCTGTGAAAACTAACAATAATTTTAAAAGTGATAAAGCCTTTTGTCTCTGAAAAATGCATTCTTAAGGCCAAATTTGGAAGGGAGTCCTCATTGAATCTCCCCTCCGTGATAGACTCTCACGTGGGTGGCATATCACGCACCTGGTGTGAGACGGTTAATGTTGCCTAATATCGTGGTTGAATAAAAAAATTATTTAATCATCACTTATTTTCCCAAATTGTCTTAAATACTAAATGTTTTAAAATTTTTAAATTTTTATGTTGTGATTTGCTTTGTTTTGATTGGGGATGTTGAATTGCGTCCCACAATAAATTCTCACCTGCGTTACCCAACTGCTTAGTAGTGCTGCCTAATAGTGCTTGTGAATATTATTGTCACGGAAGTGAAAATAGAATAGAGTGTAGATGAGATTCGTTAATATTGCTGATGTACTAAATTATACATTAGCACTATTATCTCAAGTGTACTACTTTTTAAAATACTCAAGATACACTTTCTAACATGTCATTGAAAAACTTCCAACACGTAATTTGTTAACATAACCAAAATATAAAAATCTTACCTTATTTTATAATTAAGGTACAGTAAACTCCCAATGATCTAAGGTGTGGTTTATTTACTTGTCTTTCAGTTTTCTTTTCCACTGTGATTTACTGAATGTAAAAAAAAGCACCTATTTTAACCGTGCCCAGCTTGCACCCATTTTGAAATCGACCACGAAACAACTCTGACTCACATCGAGAGAGTTATTAAATATTAAGAGGATCAGGATGATGTAGGACTTTGTGACAATATACTACAGAGAACTCTCACTTATACGCCGTCTCATTTATGCGCCTTTTTCACTTATACGACGATTTTCAGTGGTCTCGCCGCATTCTATAGTAAAATAACAATAATTTCTTTTGTTTATGCGTCGCTCTAAAGATAAATATTTCACTTATGCGCCGAATTTTTCGAAAAATGTAAACAAATTAATTTATTTTCTTTAAAAAATAGTATACTTCTTCAGTTTCCTCTTTAATCATTCGCTTTTGTTGCTCACGGAAAGCTTTTTTTCCACATGAATTAGAGTTCGGATAGGGACAATTATCTATTACGGATCGTTTTAAATGGGCCAGTTTGTGATTAGGTCTGCTGCAATTCTTTTTTCTCTTTATCATTGTAGTTAGGTTACAGTAGTTGCCAAAACCGTAGTAATATCACCATTTTCTATAGAAACATTCTTATTCATGCTCTCATGAGAACTTAAGTTGCATTTTAGACTTTTAAATAGGCTTGTTCACTTATGCGTGTCTCTCACTTATGCGCCTTTTTCTGTAGGTCCCTTGGGCCGGCGCATAAGTGAGAGTTCACTGTATTGGGAAATTTCCAATCACAAATCGAGACGAAGAGTTTTTAAGCTAAAAAAAAACAATTAACCAACATTTTTTGTAAAAAAAATTAGGTTTTTTGCTAATATTGAGGTTAGGGTCAATCCATTTCAAATCACCCAATATAAATAAAATTTGTTGCTCAATATTTTTAATTTTCTTGATTCTTTTATCATGGATTACCTATGGGTAGACATGAACAAAACTGCAATTGAAAAAAATTTACATGCTATATTTTTTATTTGGCAGCCATTTCAAAATGGCGATTTG
Source organism: Uloborus plumipes (assembly GCA_038373865.1). Taxonomy (NCBI): domain Eukaryota; kingdom Metazoa; phylum Arthropoda; class Arachnida; order Araneae; family Uloboridae; genus Uloborus; species Uloborus plumipes. Next base: position 43,949 of record JAXGGA010004488.1, on the reverse strand, counting down.
GCAAATTTGGTAGTAAAACAGGGTTTGCGAAAGTCGTTTTTAAAGATATCAAAATAATTTAAAAACCAGTGTGTTCAGCATAAAATTACCTTTAAATACACCTTCTTTAAATTTTCCTATCATGTAAGAAAGTTGGTCAAAATTTTTCTCGAAAAACTAGGAAAAAACGTAGAAATCGGTAAGTTTTAAGACCATAAATTTTTATGAAGGAAAAGAGACTCAGCAATATTATTTTATTTCTGTGTTTGGGTACTCATAATACTACCAGCAGCATAAGTTTTAGTCTTTAGAATGAACTCCTTTTTTTTCTACGGGTCTCCAAAAATGGCGGAAAACGTGAAAATGCCAATTTTCGTAGGTCAATATCTGAAAAGGGACTGAATGAAAAAAATTGAAAATTGTATAAAATGTTCTCAATACTAATAAGAATATCTCACAAAAAAATTATGACTGAGACTCAACTGCGTTTTGAGTTATAGAGCTGCGAATTTCAACAAAAACGCTACCTTTTTTATACACTCGTGCAATGCTAAATTAGTAAACTACGGCTTAAAATTGTCTTAACTGACAAAGTTAAATAATGCTGAAATCTATAACTTAACAATGCATTTTTAATTACATCTTTTTTTTTAAAATAATCGACAGTAGTACTAGTACAGTCGACGCTCGATATAACTACCATCTCCGTTCCACAGAAAATGGTCTTTGTAACGAGTGGTCGCTATAAGAGATAGTTTACAAAAAATGAAAATACATCATGCATGTTCAGTGCTTTCATTAAAATTGGCGATTTTTTAAGGATTTCAACTAAGTACTCAAATTATTGTATTTTTTCCATTAAAATATTTATAAATGGAAAATACTACACCAAATATTAAACAGATTTTAAATTAGAAAATCTAGGAACAAATATTTTGGCATATTTACCAATCATTTATTTTTTGAAGAAAAATATCAGAAATAGTTGTTTGTCTTTTTGCAAAACATAATTTTCTATTTCAGTTACACATGAGATATATTTAGCTCCTTTTTACGCCTTGCAAAAATTTTTTTAGAACTTGTTTCTCCTTCTTCATCTGAAGATGAGACATTAATTTCTTCCCTCCTCTATCAAAGTTGCACCGAGTACTGAAGATTCCATACGCTTCATTCATAAACAACAATCAAGGTATTTTAAGTTAAAAATTTAGAAACATGTTCTATTTGTAAAAATGCCGGACATAGTCTCCGCTGAATTTGGTCGCTATATTGGATTAGTCAATACGGAAAGATTGTAATAACGAAAGCAAATTAACATAGACTATATAGGGATAAAATTGGGGCTTTTCCCACTGGTCGTTATAATGGGAAGGTTTTTATAATATGTGGTCGTTATAACGAACGTCGACTGTACTACCGTAAAATGAACTACCGTTCTTGAACTTACCCATATATTTTATGCACTACAATAGTATAAACTGTTACACACATTAATGTTTTTTAAATATACTTTTGTGTTCAACTCTTAACTACTTGCTAGCTGTAATTTTGGTTACAGAGTTGAACAAACATATTTTATTGCACAGTTCGGTACCTCAGAATCAGACTAACGTAAGTCCATTTCCGTCATTTTTCAGTAGAGGGGAAAAATAATTGTCGAATACATGCAAAGGATGAGACTCGCGCTCTTTTCACGCTGCTAAATAATTGTGAAGGAATTTGTTTTATAGAATACTCTTTTAATGAGTCGATGTGGAATAAGATTCTACATACAATGAAGCAAAAAAGTGAAAATGGCCATTTTTGGACTTACGTCGTTCTGGTTCTGAGGTACAGAGTTTATCAGTTAGGTTGTGAGTTCCAATGAAGTACCTAACTTTACGTACTATTTTCTTTGCGGGTACCCACGCAGTATCATTTTTGGGGGGGGGGGCGGAGCGTGGTGGCCCGATCGGTAAGGCATCGGACTCGTATCCGGAGGGACCCGGGTTCGATCCCAGCCGATCAAAGATCCACCGTCTTGATTAATGGTGGCTGGGAGGCGTTAAAAATGTCGTGGTCACAAAGTCCTCCAAGTGAAACGATACCTCTGGGGGTGCTGGGCCTAGGGTTTGCTCGACCCTAGGTTCTGGTTCAAAATTAATAACAGAGCGCCCTTCAGGGCCCTATCCCGGTTAAACCACGAAGCTGTGGTAGGTACGGGGGACCCTGGAGGTGTGAAATGAAATGAAAGTATCATTTTTTGACAGTTGAAAGGCAGTTTTGGTCCAGAAGGATGAAAGAAATGCACCAAAATATCATTGTTAGCTTCACTTTTGTCTTCAACTTTTCCCATCCGCCACTTCTCATCGTATATGAGGCAACAAAGTCATTATTTGGGAATGACGACACATTTGTAAATAGTATTGAAGTCTGATGGTCATCAAAGCTCAAGTCTGTGGAAGTAACAAAGCACCAGATTTGGTTGTTATTTAAGAGAACATATCTATGATAACCTTGTATCTTTCATTGTTAAACAATATTCAAATCTTTCAGTCAGTGTGTTTTCCATTCGCTCAGTTACATCTGAAGAAACATACATATATGTTTGCAATACACCACCAACTTGGCTATATCGATCCATGGACGGCTGTTTCGAGCTTATTCTGCTCTCATCAGCATGAAATACGAAAGTAGTCGAGTTGGAGGCAAAAATCCTCTTAAAGCAAAGAGAGCAAAAAAAAAAAAAAAAAACTGGTAGCTAAGCTTCTGCCTTAGCCCTTGCTTAGGGGCGGTTACTTACTGATTTATATACATATATGTTGTTTAACAGTGAAAGGTAAAAAGGTTATCACAGATATGTTTCCTTAAATAACAATCAAATCAGGTGCTTTGTTACTTCCGCAATCTTGAGCTTTGATGATCATTAGACTTCAATACTATTTAATACAAATGTGTCGTCATTCCCAAATAATGACTTTCTTGCCTGTATGTATGATGAGAAGTGGTGGATGGGAAAAGTTGAAGACAAAAGTGAAGCTAACACTGATATTTTGGTGCATTTCTTTCATCCTTCTGGACCAAAAACTGCCTTTCAACTGTCAAAAAATGATATTGTGTGGGTACCCGCAAAGAAAATAGTACGTAAAGTTATTTCATTGGAACTCACAACGTTTTCTGGAAGAACACACTGCTACATTGATGTTTAAAGGTTTTAGCCAAAACGGCACCAATAAATGGTATGGTGGACCAATTTATGGTACAGTGGTTCTATGCTAGTGGTTAGTACATTGCTGAAAAGAATTAATTACAACTTACCAGAATCTCACTATTTAAACCAAGTTGAATTATATTATATAGGTGAATCATACTGTGTCTAAATCTCTAAATTAATACATATCATGCAATAGACAAATAATCACACTTCTGACATTAATCACTTAATTTTATTTTAACAATTTAAACATCAAATAAAAATTTTAGTAGCTACTTTCATTTTTATTTGATGTTTAAATTGTTAAAATAAAATTAAGTGATTAATGTCAGAAGTGTGATTATTTGTCTATTGCATGATATGTATTAATTTAGAGATTTAGACACAGTATGATTCACCTATATAATATAATTCAACTTGGTTTAAATAGTGAGATTCTGGTGAGTTTCAATCAATTCTTTTCAGCAATGTACTAACCACTAGCATTAAACCACTGTACCATAATTTGGTACACTATATCATTTATTGGTGCCGTTTTGGCTAAAATCTTCAAACATCACTGTATCATTTATTGGTGCCGTGACCAGGATAATAAATGATACAGTGATAAAGTTACAAATACCTTTGTGCTAAAGATGTACAGAAAATAAACAACGTTACAATGCACAAATGAGCAGGGATACTGCATCATACCCTGCTCATTTGTGCATTGTAACGTTGTTTATTTTCTGATACAGTGATGTTTGAAGGTTTTAGCCAAAACGGCACCAATTTTAACAATTTAAACATCAAATAAAAATGAAAGTAGCTACTAAAATTTAATATTCAAAATGGCCATAATGAAAAAGTATGAGTACTCATAGATTAGCACTTACGTAAATATTGCAGATTCTCCATAAAGGTTCATTTCGCGTAGTAGTTCCTAACTAAAAAGTTCATCAACAGAGTTCATCATATCATATGGTAGTTTCTAACCGAAAGTTCGTGAAACAGATGTTCATCATTTTATGTAGTAGTTTCACCAGTGGACACCTCCATTGAAGACTCCATATAAGCGTCTCATCGTTTTTTAGGACAGAATGTACACACGTTCACTGGACCTTTTGAAGACACCTGATTTTTCAGCAGGAGAACCGTTCTAGACTATATATATATATATATTCGTTCAAATTTTACATCTTCATCTTGTTAAGAGTAAAAGAATTCCTCTAAGGGAACTTTAGCAAAATAATTTCACATCAGGTTAAAAAGCAGGGATTCTGGGGGACTGGGCAGCAACCACCCAGCCCCCAGCAAACGTATTCGAAGACTTAGCTTATCCCGCAAACCTCAGCGCAAGAGGCAAGCGCCCCATAATTCTTCCAAAAACGTGAACTAAAACTACCGCTCAGTCCCTGATTGGCTACAGGAGTTTGCCAAAATAGGAAGGAAGAATTCTTCCGGTACAGTTGCGGTTAGCATTTTCAAGGCCTTGGTAAACAGGAAGTTGTGTTCGAATATGAACACCGCTCGCCTCCAATATCCAACAGTGGTGGCTGTTTAGCGTTAAGGGGATGCTATAAGGTTTTGCCTTGTAGCACACACAACATAACGGATAAACCGTGCACTGAAATATCATGTTTGTTCAACTCTTTAACCAAAAATACAGCTGTCCAGTAGTTAAGAATTGAACACAAAAGTATATTTAAAAAAAAAATGTGTGTAATAGTTTATACTATTGTAATGCATAAAACATATGGGTAAGTTCAAGAACGGTAGTCAGATTTTATGCAAATATCCCTTGAAATGTGATTGGTGGAGGAAATGCGGGACTGTATTATTCATTTATAAAAGTGCAGAGATTGCTGAATAAATAATCAAAATCTCAAAAGCTCTTTAGTTCTCGTGTAAAGAAGATGAGAAAGTTTGGAAGCCGAAATTTGAAAATGAACCTACTTTATTAATTTTTTGTCTTTTAAATCGGCTCTAGTATGGTAGTACATTGTTTTTTACTTAGTGAAAAGCAAATTCAGACATGCGTATCGATCAAAAAGTCCAAGAAAAATTATATTTCTTAAGGATGAAGGAATTGAAAAAACGGCTCATACTGACGATTCGTCCCTTAATCCTACAAAACTTCAATTGGGTCAAAAACAGCACGTGACAGCATAAGTAGATGAACAACTGAATCGGAATGCATAAAAAAAACAAATAATTGTGCCTGAGCCTTTTCGGACAGAGTGTCCCAAATAAGCCAGATTTTAATGTGAAAAGCAGCAGATGTATCATCGTGACTAAAAAATGAATGGTACTTTCTTTGATAAAAATTATTAAAATTGGGATGGCCTAGATGGATTCTAATTCTTTTCGCAGGACTTGAGAAATATCCAATGATCATATGCTGTGCTGCGTATACCAATAAAATCTGGCTTATTTGGGACACTCTGTTTGAAAAGGCTCAAGCACAATTCTTTGTTTTTTTTTATGCATTCCGATTCAGTTGTTCATATACTTATGCTGTCACATGCTGTTTTTGACCCAAGGTGAAGTTTTGTAGGATTAAGGGGCGAATCGTCAGTCTGAGCCGTTTTTTCAATTCCTTCATCCTTAAGAAATATATTTTTTGTTGGACTTTTTGATCGATACGCATGTATGAATTTGCTCTCCACAAAGTAAAAAACAATGTACTACCATACTAGAGCCGATTTAAAAGACAAAAAATTTATAAAGTAGGTTCATTTTCAAATTTCGGCTTCTAAACTTTCTCATCTTCTTTACACGAGAACTAAAGAGCTTTTGAGATTTTGATTATTTATTCAGCAATCTCTGCACTTTATAAATGAATAATACAGTCCTGCATTTCCTCCACCAATCACATTTCAAGGGATATTTGCATAAATCTGACTATTGTCTAAACTTTTGCAACAATCTAAAAAATATCTTTTGTAGTATCTAAAATTTGATTCCAGTTATAGTTATAAGAACTCCAGACACGTATTTGGGACCATATTGTGTACCTGCAGTAGAAATTTGAAAGCATTTCGTTGAATAGTTTTGTTTTTATTCACATATTTGCATTTTGTCTAAACTTTTGCATCGCAGTGTAGTACTACTGTCGATTATTTTTTAAAAAAAGATGTAATTAAAAATGCATTGTTAAGTTATATATTTCAGCATTATTTAACTTTGTCAGTAAAGATAATTTTAAGCCTTAGTTGCTAATTTAGCATTGCACGAGTGTATAAAAAAGGTAGCGTTTTTGTTGAAATTCGCAGCTCTATAACTTAAAACGTAGTTGAGTCTCAGTCATAATTTTTTTGTGAGATATTCTTATTAGTATTGAGAACGTTTTATACAATTTTCAATTTTTTTCATTCAGTCCCTTTTCAGATATTGACCTACGAAAATTGGCATTTTCACGTTTTCCGCCATTTTTGAAGACCCGTAGAACAAAAAGGAGTTCATTCTAAAGACTAAAACTTATGCTGCTGGTAGTATTATGAGTACTCAAACACAGAAATAAAATAATATTGTTGAGTCTCTTTTCCTTCATAAAAATTTATGGTCTTAAAAATTACCGATTTCTACGTTTTTTCCTAGTTTTTTGAGAAAAAATTTGACAAACTTTCTTACAAGATAGGGAAATTTAAAGAAGGTGTATTTAAAGGTAATTTTATGCTGAACACACTGGTTTTTAAATTATTTTAATATCTTTAAAAACGACTTGGCAATAAAATTTTTCGCAAACCCTGTTTTTCTATCAAATTTGCTAAATCGCCATTTTAAAATGGCTGCCAAATAAAAAATATAGCATCTAATTTTTTTTCAATTGCAGTTTTGTTCATGTCTACCCAAAGGTAATCCATGATAAAAGAATCAGGAAAATTAAAAATGTTGAGCAACACTGACTGGGTGATTTGAAATGGATTGACCCGTTATTATTATTATTATTATTATTTGTTCTTTTTCTTTTTTTTTAGTATGTAAGAATCCCTTTGATCGTTTTTCGCTGTTTTAGAATTCATTTTATTTTATTTATTTATTTATTTGTTTGCGTTCAGTGCTATTGTTTTCAGCTATGATTTAAATGTATGTGTGAGTGTTATTGCTTTTTTACAGTTATTGTATACATTAGATTTGTATTTTAACAATTCTGGCGGATTATCAGTGGCATTCGTTTCTCCGCGGTTATCGTGCCACCATATTCCCCGGATAATCGGAAATTTTCTGTGCTTCATAATGCCATAAATAATACTCTCCTTAAGGTAATGAAGTGACTAAGTGACCGAATGGAGAAGTTAGATGTAAATGACTTGAAGAGCATAAATTTAACTAGGTTAGAGATGTTGGCCTAGCATGCGTTTTCTTTTTCTTTTTCTTTTCATCATCATTTTTAAAGCTTGTGCTTTGTTGTGGATAAACAATTTACTTTGCGTGTGAAAGCATGCTTCTGTTGGGGATATTTTTCTAAGAGTAAGTTTTAATGAAATTAAAGATGAGTTTACATAAATTACCCACAATTTAAAGGTAATGGTAGAAGTCAATAATTGGTCAGTAATTTCAGACTTTTTCAACTATTATCATACAGTTTATTTGACGAAAATATTTTTTTCTGTAGTCCAATAGCTGAGCATATTATGAATGTGTAAATAGGTACTGATGTTGCTTCAGTAGCTTTTAATATTCATGTTTTCAGGCTGCTAGCATTTTACTGACATCTAATCATTTCGCATGGCATTAACATCTATTTATAATATCAATAATATATCCGTAATATATGTATTATTATGGTTTCTACTTTCTTTTACAGGTTATTACAGCTATTGTATTGTCTAAAACGTTTTCTTTCAAATGTCCACCTTAATCCCTCCTCCCCAGCAAATAATAATAATAATAATAATAATAATAATAATAATAAAAACACAGCTCATATGTGTTTTAGTTGTGCATTCAACTGGTTCAAAAAGAGTATACCACAGAAGTTGAAATTTAGTATATTAATTCTATATGGATTTTAATTATGCACCATTTCTTTTGATTGTATTCCAGTATTCCAAAAGGAGCTTTGACATTTATTTTCTGTGGTAAATCAATAGCCTTTTTAATGTCAGAAATACGTGATCACTTTGAGATATATTGACATGCTTTTTGCCACCAAGTTTTTGATTTGGTCATCCAGATTTTGGCGATATGTTGCCAAATTGATTTAAAATTTGGAAAAATAGTTGCTGATTTTTGCCTCAGTGGATTAGTCTCCACGTTAATTTAATTCCGGCGCAGAAAATTGGTTCATGTTCGATTATTTATAAATCGTGTAAGTCAGATTCATTACAAAATATTTTTTTTTTTTGTGATGATGTCATTACAGGCTTTTAAAGCTGGAAATTCTCATGTCATTTTAGTACCAGTAGTAATTATAGTTATTATTTTATACTTATTTCAGATGATTATTAAATGCTTAATACTATTTCATTGTGCTCATATTTCATTGTTTTAATTAGTTAACTAATCTTTATAATTTTAATATTTTATATATTTGTTTACTTTCTTTTGTTTTATTTAGTCAGGTTATTGTATTTTCATTACCGTGATTCGTGATTGATTAACCGTTATCAAACTATTTTATTTCCGTTATTTTTAGCCTAATAATGTAAAATATGATTAAGTACAAGTACTATTTTTTATTATTAATAGTTTTTTTCTTCTTTAAAACAAATCTATATTTATTGCATAAGGCTTAAAACAATGTTCTAAGTGATATAGGAATATACGGATGTAATGCTGCCAATTACAACTAAACAAACAGTGATGACTAAAGAATCACCTCCTTCATTTTAAACAATTTTTATTCATCACCAGGCGATTTATTTCAAAAATTCGGAACCAGTTGTTTATTGAACTTTTAAAGCAGTCTCATTATTTTTGTAAATATAATTCTGCTTGTCTCTAACACAATGCAATTGGCAAACCAAATTGAATAACTCAATTACGAATATGAATCATTACTGCTTTGTACTTTCAAGAGCAACTAATCTGCTGTGAAGTTAAATTTTCAAACGGACCTATTTGAGACAATTATTTCAATAAACTTCGCCTTCAGGCATGAGATTCTTGAAAGCTTTTAATGATTTAAAGTTTAATTTGTCTGCATGTACGAGTCGCTTCAAATTACTCTTTTCAGTCATCCGCTATTTCAAGTTATTCACAATGCGTGCTTTTAACTAAATCAGCATAAAGTATGCAAAATGAAAATATTGTTGATGATTAATTAGAAATAGTGTTGTACCATTAGGACTTATTCCCTAATTTAATTATTCCTTAGTGTAAAATTTTGTCTAGAAGATTCAGCAGTTTCATTAAATCGGTGTTAAAAAATAGAATAAAATACTATTCAGGCATTTATTCCAAACTATTTTCTGTACAAAGAAGAATTTACAAAACTAAAAAGTGTTAAGAGGCAAAGTCTACAACCGTATGCTCTGATGTGAGCAGTTTAATTTCCTTTTGCGTGTATTGTAAAGTTTATTTTATTCTATTATTATTATTATTCAAACACTCCGTTTTAAGTCTTGCATAGTTAATCGCATACCAGCCTTTTTTTCAATTTAAATGGCAATCTGTCAGGTGCTGAAATTTAATTTTAAACCAAGAAAACATATTTAAATTTCAAATGAATAAATCTAAATGAGATCTAAGATATGCGACGTGTTCACAAGACTCGAGTCTAGTTAGGAATGCGAATTTTAATCAACATACATACTTTTAGTTAAATTTTTCTATAAGAAAAATACCTTTTTTCTGTTCCATTAACGTCGAAAATTTGATTTCTAATTTACAAACTCGTATTGCCGTTTGTTTAGAGAAATAACAAAACATTTCGGAAGCTTTGTTTGCATGGAATTTCTTAACAATTTGTCTCCAGTGAAGCCGCGGTGGCGCAATCGGTTCGCGATATCAGCTGTTAAAGCCACAGATGACACAAAAAATGTTTTTTTTTTTCAATTATTGATCTATGTGTATAAAACTTTGTGTGCTTGTAGGTTTACTATATTTAAAAACATAAAAAAATGGTGCAAAAACAATGAAAAGTTTTTTTTTAATATTTAAAATTAAAATGCTTTTTTAACGACGTTTCAAAATGCTCCATTCGTCACATTTTTTTTTTCAAACTTTAAATTTCCACTTAATTTTCAATGATTAGCCATGATTGCATAAATGTATGCATTACATTTAATGTTTTATGAGTTAGTTTATAAAAGATGGCTGAACATGAAAATTTTCAGCTGAAAATTCATATAAAATCATAAAAGTCATCATCTAAAAATATCATAAAAGTTTTAGATATATAGATCATTAATTGAAAAAAAAAAGAGAGCGAATGCTTTTTTTGTGTCTGTTTTTTTACTTAGGGTAAGTTTTGTTTTAGATGTCATATCTGCTTTAAAATTTGTTTACATACTATAATCAACGTTTCCTTTTCGCTGTACAAAAATGTTTCCCGAACATACTATAGTTAAAAAAAAAAAAAAGTTTAAAGGCAGTCGCGGAACTGGCCGATTGAAGCTACGATTTACTTGAATAACATCATCTTATAATGTTAAAAGTGATAACGTTGCATTCATAATGTAACTCTTTTTGCTTAAACTTTATTCTATGTGTTGTTTCAATACACCTTCACCATAATAAGCTGATGTTATTCAATGAAATCACGTCTAATGGAGGATATTTTTTCTTAATTTTGCCATAGCTCTACGAAAGCTCTCTAAAAAGTTACAAAGTCCCCTATTGTTTGTCAAATGTGTTTGTCTTTTCGAATCTTCTTTTTTTCAAAATTTGTATATTAATATACGTGCCGATATGTTCTACTACTTACTAATCCGAACATTCGAATTCAACATGCAGAACGATGACTGTAATCTTCTCACGTCTAAAGCAATCTTGAAAAGGGGCACTGGACTGCAAACGAGTCAATTGTCAAAGACCACTTCTTGCTTCGCTCTTCCGGAAGATGCTTTTAGTTGGATGTTTTTAAAGATTACACTTGGGCATTGCAAGACAGAAAACTAGTTTAATTGTCGGAAACAGAAATATTTTCCTTTTTTTTCTTTTATTTAAAAGATTCATTATATTCATTGTTAATTCATTTAGCGCAGTAATTAGTCTTCACGACTTTTGGTAAAAAATCAGTTATTGGGAAATGGGTGGGGGTGTGATGTCTTGAACATTGAATTCATCCTGTTTAAAAAAAGCTTAACTTCTCAATAAGCACTAAATATTAATGTACATTGTTATTAACTCACTAATGCTGCTAGTATTACCATCTTTTTCTTGGATTCCCGAAATCATTTCAGTATTTTTTTTTTTAATCTTCGATTTTAAAAATCGTCCATTTATTATTATTTTGTTTTTTAAACCAATTTATATTCGCATATTAAAATTTTGTTCTGCTTCGTAACAGCTTAACTCCATACTTGCGTCTTTTAAAATTGCTGAGAAGCTTCTGATACAAATTCAGATTGCTAATTTAAAATAGAATGATGATTTCATTACAACTTATTTCTTTTGACATTGCAGATAAGCACTATGCACTATTTTGTATTTAGAACTGGTTTTTAATCCTTGATAAATTCTTTTTAAAAAAATAAGGCTACTTGATTAAGATATTTAGCTGATGTTAAAAATGTGGAGTTCGTTTACGTATGAAAGATTTTTTCGTCTATAACCAAGAAGTATCAAATTAAGCAAATATTTCCTATTAAAGTTAACTAGACAAAATTCGTTCATATTTAAAATAACCTTTCACTATTATTATTATTTTAATTTCTATTACTATCATTATTACTATTATTAGTAATTTGTAGTTCTACCATTGTTATTATTATTATTATTTTTATAAGGAGTTTGCGAGTGTGCAAGACCTCTGCATTTTTATTCCATAGCCGATGATAATTAACTGGATGATGACTGGATTACAGAAACGTCTTAATTGCTACTTAGTAAAAATTTAATATAAACTTACTGCACGTAAAAAGTAATTTAGTTTAACCATGAGTCTACACATTGTAGTTTATTAATAATTATGTGTACCGTTTGATCTAATTGGGTTTTTTTTCGTAACATTTGCAACAGGACAGAGAAATGTTTTAATGTATGCGTTAAGGAACCATTTCATATTTCCGTTCATGCACTGATAAAATGAATGTTGTTTTTTCAGTATAATACAGCTACTTTTATAGTAATAAATTGTAAAAATTGCTCACTTTAGAGTAATAAACTGTAAAATTTCTAATTCTACAGCAATAAATTGTAAAATTGCTATTTTTACAGAAATAAACTGTGAAATTGCTAATTTGAGAGTTTATGACCGTGCATTTTACAGTTTTTAACTGGAACCCTGCTGTCAACATTTTACTGTTGTTTTGCAGTATAATACAGCTAAATTTTACGGCAATAAACTGTAAAATTCCTAACCTTACAGTAATGAACTGTAAAATTTCCAATATTACAGTACTAAACCGTAAAATTGCTAATTTTACAGCAATAAACTGTGAAATTGCTAATTTTACAGCAATAAACTGTGAAATTGCTAATTTTACAGCAATAAACTGTGAAATTGCTGCAATAAACTGTGAATTTTAAACTGGAAGCCTGCTTCCAACATTACATTGGTGTTTCACAGTATAATACAGCTAAATTTTACGGCAATAAACTGTAAAACTCCTAACTTTATAGTAAAAAAACTGTAAAATTGCTAGTTTTACAGTTTATATCTGCATTTTACAGTTTTAAATTGGAACCTCGGCTTCCAGTATTATATTGTAAAAACAACAGTTCATTTCTTGCAGTGTGGGAAAGAATACCCAATAAAAAATAATATTTTTGAGTTAAAGTTACACAAACACTTCTCAGAAGTCATTTAGGACTTTCCTTCCGGCGTTTTAATCCTATTACGCTTCAAAACGTAACTTTCTTCACCAAAGAAAGGTCAGATAAAAACAAGTACTTTTTCTCATTAAACTAGGACTCAACATTCCGCCGAAGACAATTAATCTCGATTACCCATTTTCTTCTTAATAAAATAGTTCTTACGAAGTTACTTTTTTAAATGATGCTTCTTTGTACACTTTTTTTAACCTTATTTGCAACAAAAATGACGAATAAAAAATTAATCAACACGATTTAATTTACCGGAAGTCTTTAACAATACGTATCAATCTTTATTAAGACTTGTTTTTGCTTGCGTAAGTTTTACTCACAAATTAGCTACTTTTGGCATTTGCTTTCATTTTCTGAGAAATTGGGAAACAGCAAAAGTAGTTTCTCTCGCACGATACTTAGTTATTTTGTTTGAACTTTCTTAATGATCAAAAAAGTTTTTTTTTTTATAAAGAAATGTAACTTCTTTAAGTTAGCTGTAATTTAGGATTCGTCGGTTGATTATTCAAAGTAATTTACCAGCAGTATAAAAGAAAAATTTAGGTTAACTTATTTCCTTTATTTATTTGCAAAACATTTTTACGACACATTTTGGCACTTAAAACCAATTTTGCTATTTATATTGACAGTGTTCTGAAAGCTCAATATATATTTTTCAACAAAGGAGAAAAGCGAATATATATTTAATTTAAAAAAATGTCACTGGGTTCTTTTTGCTATTCAAAACCCCGTCTACACATGTATTTCCTTTTTTTCCAATAATACGCATAGCTCAAATTTGAATTGATATGAAAGTTTTCCGGATTTTTTATTGACTAAATTATCTGTTCGAATAAATAAAATACAAAGAAATTTAATTGTTTTTGACAGTAGTATCTTTCGATTCTCTCTCTCTATCTCTCTTATGTATTTTTTAAACAATATATTATTAGTTTCTTTTTATACTTAATATTTTTAATACTTGTTTGCAATATGAAACACAACCGGTAATTACTCACATAATCTATCTCCGAAACTTTTATGTGTGGCATATATTGGATATGTAAAATTATGCCTTATAAACAACGCATTATATATGCCGAAACAAATTAGATGTAGTACAACATTGTACAATACTTTTACCATTATCATTCTCAAGACCCTCACTGCATAGTACAACCAAGTGTTCGTTCCCAAATTGAAATCATGGCGAAATAAATGCTTACCTTAAATAGTTTTGCAACTGTTGCTGAATGCTGTCATCTTGGAAGTTAGCTATGAGAATATTATTGAATATGAAATTAAATGTGTTACTTATTTTTTTGCAAATCATGTTTGTTGAATTGAAACAGTTAAATACATTATGCATTGCATGCTTTGTTTTAAAAAGAAAAGACAGAATTATCTCTTCGAGAAAAAAATCATTACTGCAATTCTAATTTTATGCTTAATTCGTACATCATATGAAAAAAAAAGAACAGGACAGTCTTTCGTGAAAAGTTAGTTAAATTTGTGAAATTAACCTGGAATATTTTTCAAGCATTCAGAAACGGCATTCTTAATGCTTGAATGGCATTCTGAATGCGTCTCAGCATTCTGGTACGTCAGCCGCCTGTTATAATTCTGGAATAAATCAAGATCCCCCAGAGAAAACTTTGATGGGTTTATAGTAATAGCTTGGCACTTTCCTGATTTACCAGGAAATCCCTTATTTCAAAAAATACGGCTGAAGACAACACAAAATAGAGAGCAGCTGCCATGCTAGCAATGCTTCGATATCCAGACCCAGCAGTTAAACCTTGCAGTTCAGCTTGGAAGAGCCATAACAGCTGAAGGTAAAACTCAGCTAAAAGTATATTTACATGAGAAAAATTGTTTTTCATATTTGAAGAAGTATGCTTTCATGAAGCAAATGTGGCATAAGTTGGATAGATAAAACATGCGTTATAAGCAACGCATTACATAAGCCAAAAACTTGGATGTAGTACCAACTCGGTACCTTGGTAGTACCAGCCAAAAACTTGTATGCAACTATACCGACCTTGTACCATCATCTATGCATTATCATTCTCAAGACATTTTGTACATAGAACAACAAACTGTTCATTCTAAAATTGAAATTAAGGTGTAATAAATGCTTAAAAGCATCAAGCATTTAGGAAAGTTTTTCACAAACATATTTGTTTTTCCCAGAAAACGGAAGGAAACCGGTAAAATCAGGAACGTTGCCCGTAAATAATCTGTGATGTTTCACAATTTCCTTACAGCGCACTTCAGAGATGTAATTTTTAGAGTACACCAAAAAAAAAAAAAACAACTCTAAACTTAACATGCTTGTCAAAGTTCTTTTTAAGTGTTTTCAAGAAGAAAACATATTCACTAAACAATTTAGAGTATCTTCTCCCTTTACCACTATTGAGGTTCCAGCTCTGCGTAATACAAAAGCATCGATCAGCAGATGTTGGCATTCAATTACATGACTGGGAAAGCTTAGTGTATCTCTCCCTGCAATCTGCAAAGTAATTTGTTCTTCCCCCTTCCACAAAACGCCTTTACTAATTCTCATTGGTACGCCGTGAAATGCCTGGATGGTTCCGATAATAGAATCTATAGTTTATTTGTTTTTTTTTGTTATTCGATGATTGTTCGAAGAAAACAACTCTATGTATGGAACGAACTCTCCATAATACGCTTTCTACACTTTATGTAGTTCAATAGATACAGCATTGGTTTAGCGTTGCACTTTTCATTAGTTTTACTTAGGACGGAACAATCAGTAATAAGCGTTAAAGTATATAACAACACTTGCAAATTCCTGAATATAAACGATAAAAATATTTATTTTTTAGCACATAAAATTAATTTATCTAAAATGCAGTTCTTACATTTAAGTTGTTTTTCACTTATATAAACATAACTTTAGTTAAATGTATCTTGTCGAATGTTTTTTTAACTATGTTGAAAGCTATGGATTTGATATTATTAAAGTATTTCTACTAAAATAGTTTCTTAAAGTTATTCTTTTGGTACATTTTTTTTTGGTTTGTTTCATGCTCATATTTGAAAACATTTGGGTACTTACATGTCAGACATTTTTTGTGGAAGTTCTATTCTTTTAACAAAATTACCTGAAAATTATTTTTCTTCATGTATATTTTGATGCGATTTATGAATGCCTCTTATATTATAATTACCTACAGAGACAAAAATCTTTGTTTCAGGGCCAGACGTTTTAGGCCTTTTTAATGATATTTCAGAGTTTAATCTTTATCACTAAGTTGTTTGGTGTAATATTACATTTTTATTTACAAGTTCAAATCCTCGTTGTTTCAGACCTCTTTAACAAAAAAAAAAAAAAAAGAAAAAACTATGATACTTTTATTGCTACATTAAAAAAAAAATATTTCGTTTTTTTTCTTTGCATAAAATAAAACTCTTGTGTAACTATTCATTAATGCCAACACTTTTATTGCTTTAAAAATCAAGCAGCCATTTTAACTTACAACTAAAACGCATTTTCGAAGGAAAGTGTTTTATTAATAAATTGCATAATTCCTTTGAGTGGTTCATTTTATTATGTCAAAGTAACAACTCTCCCTGGAAGATAGAATAACTAATTATTTCCCTCTGGAAATCCCTGCTCCCATCTTCTTCTATTGCTAATTTGTTGCTATACTTTTTATCCAGTAATAAATCATTCTGAATAGTATAAACGAAGAAAATATGGTTTTATACTACGTAAGAATCATTTCTTCTATCATTAAATTTATTCTTACGAACATATTCTTAATTTAGAGCAACTTTAAATGCCTTAGGGAATCAAATAACACTCCTTTAAGTAGTAAAACTCTCATTTATTGTTTGTTCAGTTTGGGCTTTTGCAGGAATCAATTTGAAATGTTATACATAAATTAATTAATGTTAAAATAAATGCTTTAACATAATTCTATTGTTCTAAAAATCCAACTTTTAACTAGTGGTAAATTGATATACATCTTTTGTTAGGTACAATTAAGTTTTTATATTGAAAAGTGTTTGTAGAAAATAAATTTAAGGCACTGTAGAAGCAATTCAGTTAAAGCAAATCATGCGGTATTCATGCTATTTGTCAACACATTTCAGGAAAAGAAAAAAATAAGGAAACATTCATAAACATGATTAAATAGTAAAAAAAAGATTACAGTAAATTTGCGTTATTTACAAAACAAAATAGTAGTTTATTCGAAATAGTTTCTTCGTAAAAATAAAGCCTGATATTAGAAAAAGCACTTAAGTTTAGTTAAGTTCAAAAGTGGTACAAAGTAATTTGCATGGATGTGAAGGTTTGTTTAAAAATTATGTTGGGAATATTTTTATGTGTCCTTTGTTCTATAATTCTGATTATCAACAAAGTCAATAATTAATTATTATTAAGTTATTTATTTAAGTTAAAAATAAAATATTACATTGAAATGTCATCCACATGCCCTGTCCCATAGGTGCAATTTTCACAATCAATGGAATATATATATATAAAAAAGTGATTCTTTTCTCAAGAGTTTTTTATTATATTTTAGAGTTTGAGTATAAATGTGAATGTGTGCAAGATTTAAATCACAAAAAAAAAAAAGAAAAAAAAAGCAAAACAATGTGAAAATAATATCTCTAAAAATTAATCTATACTTTGTCCCAGCGATTATCAGTCATCCACGTGTCTGAAAAGTATAGATATTTTTCTCTGAAATGTTTTATTTCAAAATCTGGCAACACATCTTAAAATAAAGCATGGACATTTGTTATTCCTGGATGAGGATTAATTTTGCTGTTCTGCAATTCCTTTTTGATCAAAAGCAAGCTAAACTCAACTTTCAAGGCGAGTGTTTTTCTTTTTTGTCATTAACATGGCCTACAGAATGCAAGTATGCATGTAAAATATTTTTGATGATAAATAGTCCTAAATCCTACATTTGTAATTTCTTATTCGAATTTAAGCCTAATTATAGTACAGATAAGACTTTCTGAGAACATATTACTTGTGTTTTGTCATTCACATGCCCTTTTTCTTACGTCATTCACATGTCCCAATATGAGACACGTGGATGAATCAAAAGCCAAACTATGACAGTACAATATTTAAAAATTATGTCCAACAGTTTACTGGTTAAAAAATTTCATTAATATACCTATTGTGATTGTGTTATTCACATACTTACTGTATTACATTCACATAACCATTGTGTCATCCACATGTCCTTTTTATCATTCACATGACTTCAAAAATTTAAAAATGCAAAAATACAATAAAATACAAACATTTAAGCTCTGATGCTATTCTATTTTAATTATGCAGCTTATAAAGTTCTTTGCTGATTTTTTCCAGATTTTTAATTTTAAATTAAATTTTTGAAATCTACATGTTAGAAATATTCCCGTATTTGTAGAATCCCCCATATATAGTCACAATATTTAAAGACATATATTTTTTTACAAAATCACAAAAATGAGGGAACGACACATATGAGAAAAAAATGACCAATCATCAGATACGTAATCAAGCACTTTGCTCAAAACGAGTAAAACTTAGTGAATCTGTGCGATATAAAGTTTGATTTCAGTGTACAAGGGATCAAACCGGTTTGCTATGGCTTCGAAGCATTATTTGGTAGAATCTATGAAGTGGTGACTCGTTGGCCGTTTAGAAGCAAGGCAGCATATCACGGAAGTAGCCACATGTCTGAACATTTCACGACAGACAGTCTCTACATTATGGAAACAGTTTAAAAATGAGGGAAGTGATGTAAGAAGAACTGGACAAGGCCGTATACACTGCTGCCGAAGATCTATATTAGCACTAACTGCCCGTCGTAACAGGAAATCTACTACCTGCCAGTTAGCTTCGACCCTTGTAGCCACCACTGGTACTGCTGTATCATGGCAAACGGTATACAGAAGGCTTAATGATACATGTATTTACGGCAGAAGGCAAAGGTAATGTGTTTCACTGTCCGCGTGACATAAGAGGGAACCATGGAATTGACGCAGAGCATATCAGAACTGGAGTGAACACCAATGTTCCCATGTTCTGTTTACTGATGAGTCGAGATTTAGTTTTCCAGGTGATTCTAGACGGGTTTACATGTGAAAGGAGTCAGGCACAAGAAATCATCTCTCAAACATTATGGAACGTGGCCGTTTTGGTTGTACAATGTACAGGTGTGATGGTATGGGGAGAAATAATGATCAATGGACGTACGCCCTTACACGTTTTAGACAGTGGATCTGTGACCGGCGAAAGGTACTGGGATGCGGTGTTAGAGCCTTATGTCAGACCGTTCTGATGTGCATATGGACCTAACTTTTTATTTATGGACAATAATGCTCGTCCACATCGAGCAGCGCCAGTTGACGACTTCCTCGAAAGTGAAGGCATTGGGCAAATAGCGTGGCCAGATAGATAACTTATGGGACTAACTTGGAAGAGCAATTGCACGTAGAACTCATCCTCCTGGAACTGTAAATGCTCTGGACGGCAAATGGAAATGGAACGGCATTACTTGAAGAGTGGGGCTTCATTCCCCAAACTGTGGTTAACAACGTTATTGCCAGCATGAAAACACGTTGTGATATGTGTGTAAAAATCAGAAGAGATCATATCCCGTATGAAAATCAAAAAGCTTAATTTTGTTCTGTGTTATTCCTTTTCTTCTGAGATTGTTTTTCCACATTTTATTTCCATTTTTCATGTTTCATACTACAATGTTAGATTATGTGCAATGCCCTTACTTTTTCCCTTTGTTAGTTATGTGTCATAGTGCTATGTAACATTCCACAAAACATCACAAGTTCATAGTTCACAGTTTCTGAGAAATCCGTAAATGTATACATGTAAAGATAATTTTGGACATAAGTGTAGATTACAAAATCGAAAATTAGATGAATGTGAGCATGTTTGAAGAATAATAAATTGCTCAAAACTTTTATTGTTCCTTTATAATAATACACCGCTTTCAAGTAACTTTGAAACAAATTAACTTTTCCATTAAAACATTTTTGAAGAGTTTTCTACTTTTAGTTCTATTGCACGAAGAAAACATTATCAACACCAAAATAGTTGCTGCTGATGGCCAATATTGTTATTATCAGTAAACAAGTAAACAAGAAGAAATTCTTGTACGTAGAATTAGCATATCAGAAAATTGTACATTATGATATTTGTAAGCGTAAAAATACCCTTTCTACAATATTTCTGTTCTTAATTATATCACTGGTAAAATTATTATTGTTTTCGTCAAAGCTCCACTTTTACCTGTGTTAAATCAGCATATCTTAGTCGGTAATTCTATAATACCATACGAAAGAAAAGAAGACTTGTGGAGAATACGAACATGGAATTTTTACGGTTTAAAATACCATTTATCTACTAATGTTGAGTAATGTACAGCAAGGGCAGTATCTGTAAAATGGGATATGATAAAAACGTGTTGAAGGCTCTTTAATAGATTTTCCTAGGTTTCAGACATCTCCTTCAATTCCATCTATAACGATCGATCAACAGGCAGTTGCACACGCAATTACAGACGAGAAGAAATCGTTCTGTCCCTACTCGGAACTCTTGAAAGTAATTTGTTCTGCTGCCCGGCTGCACTTTTTATTCTCTCCGACATGAAATCTTTCAGTAGCAAATGGGTTTTTTTCTCTTTTACCTAGATCATTTAGTAGGACACGAATATACTCATATTTTAATACTTTTATTTTGTCTTGATCTAACACATTGATTATTTTCAGCATCGAGAAATATCGCGTAGGTACATTTATAAAGGTTTAAAAAGCAATTTCATATCTATACGCAGTTGAATAACTTTTTACGGCTTATTTTAACTTTCTTATGAAAGTAGTTGTAAAAGTGATTCAAATTTTAGTATAAACCATATTTTAATAGCAGAGGGAGGGGGGAGTGATGGATACATTTACTTGTAAAAGTCATTTGACTTAATAGAAACCATAGAAATAAATGAGGAAAATTCTTACATAGTTGTGTCTTTCTGAAAGCAATTATTACGGTGAAGTTTAAAACTGGTCTTTAAGAGCATTTTTATGCACAATAAAAAAGGTAATTAGTTATTTTATCAGTATCGTTGAAATATCATGTTTAAAAGGGAAAATCATCTGTGCATTTTTACATTAAACGCACACCATCGGAACGTATTGTAAAATGTTTTACTAATACTGTTACAACCTCAGCAATTTTGGTCTTAAACTATAATCCAACGCCTTAGATTTCCACTAACAACAAACGTTCATTGAGCGACATTTTCTTTTTTGTCTGTTCTATCTATACTTTGCCAGCCACCTTTTTTAGTGGTTAGAAAATTTTGACTGGAAGGGGAGATACCAGGATCTTTTCCCGGCTCGGGCATGAATAAGCTTTTTAGCTCCTATCGTCCTTTCTTTGTGTGAATGCGCTGTGAATGATTGCCTATCCTATAAACGGGTCCCTATGGCACGTGTATACTGTCGGAAGTTGGACTTCCCACTAAATGAGCAGCGCACCCGAATTGCTGTCATAGTTAGAACAAGACAACAACTATCTATGTTTCAAATCTAAATTTTATTTTTAAGCACACGTTTCTCGAAAACAATAACCAAAAGAAAAATACATAGAAAGCATCTATGTCAAGCTCATGAATTTAGAAAAAAAAATAGTGCAGCATAACTTTGTTATAATAAACTCAAAGGGACCTTTTAACTGGAGTCGTTTTGTACCGTAGCTTGTCTTTTCCGAAAAGAAATAAACCGAAAACAATGGGACGGGGTTTACAAGTGTAGTTCGTTTCAGCAGTACTTCGCTTTAAACGCGCTCGAATTATCGAGGTTCTACAGTAATAATACTATTAATAATAATGATAAAAGCACAACGATGGTATCAATTCGTTTTTTTGTCGTTTACTTTGCTTGTGTAACATGTATTTTGGAGTTTATAATATTAAGAGGAAAAAGCGCATCATTTTCTCATGTTTGGTATTTCCTCCCTTCATTATTTCCTCTGTTTTTTTCCAGTGTTTTCGTAAGTGTGTTGAGTACGTTTTTCGTCTCTTGCATAAAAAATGTTTCATATTTTATTTTTCAATGTTTTGCACAAAAAATGTAAAAAGTCGTTTGTGATTGTAATTGTTTACTGAAAAGTTATTTCTTAATTCAAAACACTCGGAAAATGAAAATTATGTAAAAAAAATAAAACAAACGACTCCGGTACGCAAAAAAAAAAGAAAATAATAATAATGTGTGAAACAGAACACGAGAGAAGCAAAAAAGCATCCTTGCATGATTTTTTTTTTTTTTAATTCTTACTATTAAAGTTGGGTGGAAAGGGAGTGGTATGTGAATACGCGACATACTTTATAAATTTTTAATAAAAATATTAATTTTAAATGATTATTTTTTTAATAAGCGACAACCGTGAAAAAAGTATGAGAAAAAGAACGAAGTTTATTTTGAAAGTACAGTTAGTCCTTTTTCTTACCCAATTGGAAAGTTGGTTTAAAAATAAATAAATTAATAAACGACGGGAAAAACCTGGATGATAAAGAAAAGAAAGGTCATTTCCAAAGTCAGCGCTAAAAATATAAAGTTATCAAGTAGCAAAATAGAGGACATATAAATATCGCATGTTAGGTAATTACGTAAATATTTTTATGCATATATTTATTAACTTAATCTCATTAATGTTCATTTTAAGTTAAAATTTTTCATTTATTAATTAATTTATTATTTATTTTTATTTATTTATGAATTTATTTATTTTTTTGTATTTGAATCGTCACAAATATATAAATGAAGGATTTAACCCTTCACGCAAAATTAATAGAAACCTTACGTCACATTATATTTTATATATAATATTGGTAGTATGCCAGTCAATTTAGAAAGTAACATATTTAAATGAGTTTTTTATCGTAATTGTTTTGCCAAAAAAACTCTAATTCTTAAGGATACACAATCGAAGAACTTCCAATGCTTTTATACGAAGCAAAAAAAAAAAAAACACACACACACACATAAAAATAAATAAATAAAATAAAATTAAAAAAAAAAAAAAACAAGTTTTTTAAACTCTAGTAATCAATTATGTTTGATACGGTAAAACCTTATACGTCATTTAACATTATTAATATAAATAGACAACATATGTGTTCAGTTTCAAACTGTAATATTGGTTAAATGTTAATTGTTTTGAAAACAGCCAAAAATTTCAAAGCGTTTTTTTCAATTTAAATATATGAAGCAAATTGATTGTTTTTATTTAAAAAGTACATGATCTTCCCTTAAAATGCACTTAGAAACATAATTGAAAGAGCAAAGGGTTTACTAGTTGATTTATTTCATAATTACACGTGTTTGAAGTGAATTTAAAAGAACTTTAAGAAAATGCTATATCCGATCCAATAAAATTGATGTAAGTGCGAGTAAATCCATTCCAAGCTATAAAGTATTCTTTTGTTATTGTACTACTATCTAAATCGTAAAGAAATACGCTGGACTTTTTTTCTGGTAAATAAAATGGCTACCACCATTGTTTGAAACAAAACGAATTACATTATTTCCTTAATCAACAACGCAATTTTGTCTGTCTCCAGATACATTCTATTTGTACTGTTGTTAATGGTTGAACGTGGAATGTTTGTATAGTGGCTGTAATTCCTGTAAACATGTTTGTTTCGTTTCCTATCAATGACAAAAAAAAAGGTAATGGTGGTTAAATATTGCTTTTCTTTTTTGCGGCAACTCATGCTTGGTAAATAGTTTTTCTTTTATTTATTTCCTTTATTTTTTAAAGAATAATAATTTGAATACCAGTCTTAATAAATATACGCAAGAAATTAAATTGTGTAAATAAATTATAAAAATACAGCTCATTTTAGAAACATAAGTTTTATCTTCTTATTTTTAAACCCCGATGCAATAAGTTTGATGGGTCTGTGCATCTGTCTGCGGCATTGTATAGGCTAAATGTATGGATAAATTTAAATTATTGTTTTCTTCGAAAGAAAACCTTTCGAGAGAATTTTTTGCAAGATCTAATCTTTCTAAGACAGGAATTACCGAAGAGAACAATTAAAATTCCGTATAATTATTAATTACACAGAAAAACAATCCGTGTTTCCTACATCATGTAGAAACAATTTGAAATCATCTATTTTTTACAAATGTTCTGGTACGCAAAGTTATTCTTAATATAAAGACGACAATTAGGAGTTTTTTTTCTTATTCTTGTTTTAGTTTCTTATTTATTGTTAGTATTTGCTAATTTCAAGACAAAATTATGCTGCTCGCTTAGAAACACTAGCTTTGATTGTTTATACACTTTTTTTTTTCAAACAAAAACACCTTTCTTGATATAATTCCGAATTTCCTATTCCAGTACTCTATGAAACTGGTCTTGACAAATTAAAATACTTAGGTTCAGGATATCTACATGTCTATCCCATCGTTGCCGTAGAAATATAAGGGATAATAAAGATTGTTCAGGACGTGTGACTACACTTTTATTATGACAGAAAGTGACGTAAAAACCGAATACACACAGATGCACGTAGACAAGTGACAGTAAGTGAACGAGAACAAAGAAATCATCAGAGTTAGACACACTCGGTGGATTAAATGTATCCACGAATCAGCTGTCTGCTTAGATTCTAATTTGCTTGACCGCACAATTTCTTAGATGCATATAATTCTCGTATTTATATATCCTTCCTTAGCAACATTTTGATCTAGAAATGTTCGTTTTTTTTATCAACACCATTAAGAGCAAAGAATATTACTACATTTTTATTGCACAATAATAAGTATATTTAGCAAAACGTTATAACTGTATTTTTTAGTGTTGTTACATGCTTTCTTAATTGGAGAACTTCTTCTAAATATTTTGTCGTCTTATACGAGATTTTTCTTAACTTTTAATTCCCGATTTTTCAAAATCTTCTCAACCTATTTTTTCTTAATTCTAATTTATTTAATTTCTGAAAAAAGCCTGAAAAGTACACCATAATTCAAGCATGTTTTCTGGTTCAAACACATTTGGCTGTAATGTTGTTAAACAGAAGCTACAACAAATACTTTTCAGCTATATATCCTATTGTACTTACTGATATCTATTGCTAAAGTGTTAAATATCATGACAAAACTTAGCTCCTAGTGCATTCTTGGATCAAAGAGAGCCTAGGTACATCGATCTGGTGTGGAAGGGTAACTATAGGCGTTGCAATTACTATCCGTAAATAAAAGTACCGCATCAAAAAGTGAATGCCACCTGCTGAGGAATGCATTAGGTCTGCATAAGTTAATCAATAAATGGCTTTATTCTAAACAAATAACCCAGACTTTGGTTAAAATATTTTTCTCTTCATGTAGTACTTTTTTTTTCCTGGGCAAGCTTGAGTCATTCTCAAGAGGGCAGATGAGAAAAAGGTCATGCAGTAAATTGAGAAGCAAATAAATGTACAGTAAACTGCCGATTGTCCGTGGAATAGGTTGACACTGTAACAGCGTATATTCGAATACCGTGGATCATCGAACAATGAGTAAAAAAATGATAGTAATTTGTGCAATAGCTAGAAAAAATTAGTAACACAACACATGCATTAAAATTATTGTTAAAAAGACAACATTGTATGTAAAAAGTTATCTTAAAAAACTAAAAACGACCAATAACTCACTTTTATTACTTTGCATTCAATGAATCAATAATTCTGAAATGTGAATGATATGTGGATAATCCGACTGCCGATTACTGCTTATTTTATCAGTCATTGGGAGCAACAAAGCTTTAATGTTGTTCTCGTAGTACATCGAAAGACTAAATTGGGTAGGTTGCCAAATGTAAACATGCGATATTTAATGGTAAAATTTATTTCCGTTACTGTTGAATTAGTACTTGCTAGTCCCATTGTATGTTTTTCTCAAACATGTGATTATGGGTTAAATGAACCACGCACAATTAAGTAGATACTGCCTATTCTTCCTTTTTTTCTATTTTGTAAATCATTTTCCCATGACGACATTTTTTTTCTCCCGTTTATTTTCCTGCTTTGCACTAATTAATCGCAATTCACAAAAATCATGATTGAAGAATTGATTGCTTTCTTATGGTAATTTTTTAGTCTAATTGCGTGAAACCAATTAAATGTGTGTAAAGTTGGCTTTCTAATTGAAATTAAACATGTAAAGCAAAACACTATTTTTTATGTCCATGTTAGATTCTTAATAGAAAGGTAAAAAACGGCTTTATATATTGATGACAGTTGACGACAATCAGTTAAGCGATGGATTTCTCTGTCGTACTTGTAGAATATCCTTGATTACACTTCATTATAACAATAGATGCCTTCACATTGCTGCTTACTGCTCTAACGTTAATCCAATGGTCATTGATGATCTAAAATGACTTTCTAATTCATCAAAAATCTATGTAATACAGTCTTACACTTATAATTATTTCCTACTAAACTCAGAAGTTTCCACCTTCGTAACTTGAGGAGAAACTCTTCCTGTCCAAAATGAGGTTTCAGTCATTCTATGACTTCGTATAATATTTTGATGTGTGAAGGTATCTATCAATTAATTCCTTACCTTTAGTGCCAAGTGACATGCACTGGATAAAGTAGTATAGTTAATAAATTAAACCTAGAGTTGTATTTTCACATATCCTTTGATACATTGGTTCCAGAACGAAAGCCTCCTCGTTTTCTCTTCGAATTATGTCTATCTTCTTTTCAGAAACTTAAATCTGATCAGTCAGTATTTACCGGTACTGATAGGTATCCGACGAAAAAAAAATTCAGGGTAAATTATGCAAAACAAAATCCTGGTCCATTTTCTTTTTATACTTTTCATAGTTATTAGCCACTCTGCAAGTGACAAAACTTGATAATCGCAAAATGTTATCAAAGGGTTTTAATTTAAAATGAATATTTATAATTGTCAAAGAGCAATAAAGGAAAATTGATTTTATTGACAAGCAGGTTCGGTCAGAAATTTTAGGGAAATCCACTCAGGATAATCTAGCTATTACATGCATTTACAGATTTTAAACTTTTCTTCTTTTTTTTTTCTTCTTTACACATTTTATTTAGTACTTTTTGGTTATCAGGAACATTTGTGAGCACCTTTTTTTCAAATACTGCTTGGGCAAACGTTACTGTGATTGGGTGCGATTCTTGAGAACAGCACAGTTAAGTCACGGTAGAGTGGTTATGGCAAATTTTGGTGTTGCAACCATTACAAACGCGCTATTTAAATGTAAAAAATCCTCCAAGTAAATAGGTTACCCCTTTAAAACTCAATAAATGGTCCTTCAAATAATAAAAAAAAAAAAATTGAAATTTTAATTTTTGTGTGAAATATTTCGCCAACTCTATTATTTATTGCCTTTCTCCTCATGTGACCGCATTAGCTTTACCCAACGTTAACTGTAACTAAATGATTGCCAACATTTGAAAATAAGTACTACTTACTATCAGATATTGTGTTATTTAGGCATATTAAATCTGATGTTCTTCTATATTAAGGTGGCTGTGATGACCGTAAAGAAAAAAAAAGCACCACAACCAGGCCAAAATATTTATTAAAATATAAAAAAAAATTGAGATACGCCATTTTCATTTAAATCTTTTGATAAAACGCGATGATAACAGACACAGCTCTTTCTTCCATAGTGAAATGAATAGTTCTTTATTTGGTTCTGATTCAAAAGGCAAAACAGGACCATCACACACGAAAGAGATGTGGTGCAGTTAAATATGTTTTTTTTTAAAATCCAGTTTTTACTTGAAATGGATATAATACAATTACATAATGTTATTTTTGCTATGTGTTCGTACACCCTAAACGTTCATCAACTAGGACATTATCGGCAGTACCATAATGATCTAAAGCATCCATGTGATTGCAGGAATTTGAACTTGGGTCGACAGCAAAGAAGTCATTGTACATTCAGACTGAATGATTCAGTATGTCACAAGGTGGTCCATCTTTCATGAAAAGTAGAATTAATAAATAGCAGAGTTCCAAAATTAGTGCTTCATGTGAATACAGGTAATGAAATAAGCAGAATAAAGATTCTTCTTAATCAAAACTTCTTGACTTATGAAAGAGTTCCATGTCCATGATAAAGAAAGCAAATAGTGGAGCCATTTTTTGACCATGCCAATATAGCCTTGACTTGTTTCTCACTCAGCTGGGTAGAGTGTTTGATGTTCTTTGAGTGTAATGTTATTACTCGAATTGCTAAGTGCTTTGCTATTACTTTCAAATGAAGCCTTACGCAAAATTTAAGTACAACTAAGTCATACTTGCTATTAAGGTACTGGACATGCACAACATTAAGACAACTAAGTTCTATGAATTTACAGTGCAAAGTTGGAATCGTAGCCTGTAACGTTTCCTCAAGCAAAACTCACAAAAATAAATAAATCTACTAATAATAAAGCTGAAGATGGGTCTGTCTTTCCTTCTTTCTGTCTGTTACGCGCGTAGCGCCAAAACCGTTCGGTCGATTTTCACGCCACTTGGCACAAAATTAGTTTGTAGCATGTAGTTTTGCACCGATTTCGAAGCCATTTTTCGAAAATTCCATTTCGTTCTTTTTCTATTCGAATTTTTAGCGGAAATTCGATAAAATAGGGAAGAAATATTTCATACACATTCTCAAGTCTTATGTCATTCGAAAGTTTGATTTTTTTTGCTAAAAATGATGTCTGTTTGAAGTTTCTACGAGCATTAGAAGAGCTGTAATAATTGTTCTTAGAATCCCGGAAATTCAAGGCTTACCTTTAGCAAAGCAAGCCAAACGATTTTAAAATGGTTAAGCTTGAGAATAAAATTTCTTTGAAAATAAAGATGAAATGAATTATTTCATCAACGGAAATCAACTTTTCATGTTGTTACCATGGTTACGTGTTCATACTTATTTTTGTTTCGTTCTTTTTCCAGCGTTGCCAGACGTAGTATTTTTGATACTACGGTAGTATTTTTTCGGCCCAAATAAGGAGCGTAGTATTTTTCTGGCAACCCTGTTTAAAATATACTAAAGACTTAATTAAAAGATTTAGCGGATTTTTTTGCCTTTCATTTTTATAGATTTCGCATTTCAGCAATATTGATTTGGCAACGTTTGGAAACAGTAGTAAGCGCGTCTATCGACCATTTAGCGAGAAAGTGGTACCCAAAGCACAAAGATTAACCAAATATCGTATAAATTGCGACATTGCAACGTTCTTTTTAAAGTGTTTCATTTCGGAAAATGTATTGTTTTGTTTTTAAAGCTAGGAAAGGAAACTTTCTTCTTCTTTCAAATTTTGGTAAGATTTCTGTTGGTTTCTGTGAGCAACAAAATTGTTCTTATTTTCTCTTTTGGCTTATTTTTGTGCATCTCCCCTTGGGGTTGCATTCGAATGTCCCAAGGGGGTGTTTCACCCCTTTTATGGAGTAAATCAGTGTTATTTTTAATGCAGATGAATTGGCGCGACCACTTGGCAATATATCGCCAAGCCTTTGGTTGCCAATTTGGCGACAAATTTGGCGATTTTTTAAATTTTTTTTTTTGGGTTAAATATGGTGCTATTGGCGATATTTTGCGAAAAATTCACTGAATGATGTTAAAATTGGCGATATTTAGGAGATTAATCATTGTAAAACATTTTTTGCATTGTTTCGTGGCAAACTAGGGATATAAATGTTTGAATTGTTATCTTGATCACTCCAAGTACTATTTTAGCACTAAGTCATCTACTAAGAAATTTACACGTAAAAGGAAGTAGTGTGGGGTCCATACCAGATTATATCTTACTTTGAAGGAATTATAGTTGAATTATAACTGAAATAGAGCATTTTTCTGCTATATCAATTATTTTACAAATGAACTTTTAATTTTATGCCACGGGCAAAGCCGTGCGGGTACCGCTAGTAAAAAAATAAAATAAAAATGAATTTATCAAAAAGTTTTATTGCATCTGCCAAAATAATGACTATAAAATTGATGTTTTTTTTCTTTTTTGTGGAAAACTACAATAGATTTTTTTAGGTTTCTGAAAGTTTTTAGCGAAATCCCCCCCTTCCGCCCACCCAAACTTGCATTATTTTCTATTGTGTACCCAAAAGAAATTCTTAAAGGTGATTGCTTTGTATGAATTAATATTCAAAAATGGGAGGGGGGAGATGGGATATTTATCAACTATGTTAAGAACGAGAGAAAAAAGTACAGCAGAGTTTATTTTTTCTTTTTCATTTCCATTACTTAAGAGTTTTCTCAAGATTTCTTACGTGTATGTAAGATTTCCCAGAAGAGTAGGAAAGTAATTGAATAGTTGTGTTAATGGTCAGCAAAACAGATTACTTCCATCTAAAATATTTCTTCGCAGCAGCAAACGGAGAATATCTATTAAAAAGGTATAATAAATATATTATTCGTTGTGCTTAGTAAGACGATTAGATGATTGCTTCTTCATACCAAATGCATGGTTAGCTTCTATATCAGATATTTTACACGAACAATTATTCGTTTAAATTGAATCTCTAAGTGATAAAAATAGATTGTTATTATGTTTAGATAAAATGTGTGTAAATATTTTTTTACAAACATACTGTGATTCTTATTTTGCTTAGAAACTCACTTTTGGGTAATTTTGTTCACAAACAAGATATTTTTCTTTGAGGAAAAATAAAAATATTTTAATGGATTAGTTACACTGATTTCCACAATTGTTTGATCAGCTTTGGGAATTAACTGATAGTAACAATTTGTTGTGGTATCTTGTCTTTTGTGTGTATGTGTGTGTGAAGTGTGGGAAGGGAACATAGCTAACTTAATATTTTATCAGGATTCATTAGTACGGTACCATTTTATAAAGGTTTTTTTCTCTCTTTGGTTTTTGAGAAAAATAAACACATAATTCACGTTTTAGCTGTTTTGTTAATTGAAAAAAACGATTACTATTATTATTATTTAATTCGTTAGCCTCTAAGGCGCATCATTCTGAAATTTAGGCCCATTACTTCAGTTGTTTAGAGCGACATGCAGTAATGTGACGAAGGTCGTTTCCATAGGGATGAAAAATGATTAGCTTTAGAGAGAAAAATTTTCAGTAGCATAACTCTAGTCCAATGTTTTATGAGTATCTGAACTCTTTGCAGGGCTCTGAACAACTGCCATGTAGTTGTTAAAATCAGGAAGCAAAAGATTAATTTGAAAATGGTAAATTGCAATCTTATGACTTTAAGAATAGTTTACTGAGATAGAAATATAGATTTTAATTTAATTTGTTACTTTCTTGCTCTTTACTTCGAGGTGCAGATCCATTAAGTCAGTTGGTAAAAGATTCGTGCTAATAACGCAAAAGACTTATGATCGGTCCTCCGATGAAGCAAAAAATGTAGATTTTGAATGATTAATTTTCTTCAGCTGCACTCTGATTCAAATTTCCATAAACATTATGATCTTAACCCATTGGGAGCAGAGCTCTTAACCGGAGTTGTTCTAGCGCATTAAACTCGAAGCGAGGAAAGTGTTTATTTCGTAACAGTAAATCGCAGTATCATACTTTTTTTTTCTCAAGGGTGTTTTTTTTTTTTTTTTTGTGGCTTAGTCATGAATTATTTTATACTTCATCCAAATTCATATGTACGACATTACTTTAATTATTTTTCGTTACTCACGGCAAAAAAATGCAAAAAGTTTCATTTACGCTTATATTCGAAAAAATACGTACAAATGCGGATTTTCAATTTTTGTTGTCGAAGCGAATACTTAGTACGTGTCCGCTATCTTTTCGAAGTTTTTCGTATATTTCAATTTGTTTAGAAAGTTAAAAAAAACAGCATGAACTATAAAGATGAAAATTACGAAGAAATATATTAATAACTTATTGGCTTTTATTAATAGGATAGAAAAAAAAAACTCTCCTGCAGTGTATTCACAGTAAATGTTACATTATATACATGACGGTACATTTTATTTTTAGTTACTTTTCACGGTAGTTCGTCACCTACTTATAGTTAACAAGTATAAAGAAGGGAATATAAACGTGTTCGTGACAACAATAGCAATGACGAAGAAAAAAAGTGCTTAATCGGATATTTGTGATGCAAAAAATTTCTGATTCAAGGAAAGCTTATTTATTTGTTATTTTTCCTCAAAAGTCATGCAATTCCTTTTTCACATTGGCAGTCTGCCAACATCTCGCGTCTCAGTGCTCCACCCACCCGGAGCTTTTCACTGTCCCCTGAAGAGGGTAAAATATTCCTGAGGCCTTTTCCCCAAAGAGTTTCACTTGAAGTGTTGAATTACAACTGTCTAGACACGGCACAAAAAGTGCTTTATAACTGAAAGTTCTTAACTTAAACGTACGAGAAGTATGGCCAAAGCTCGGTTATAGTATTTGCTGCCTTTCTGTATTGAAGTTATTCTTGCTTAGTACTTCGTTCTTTACACATTCGTGTTTGGGGTAACTGCATGTCATATTTATTTTCTTAACATTCGCCTTTAAATAATATAAAACACTTTTTCTACTAATGTTAATACATTTTTCTTTAAAAAAGGGTTTCAAAATTATTAAAAAACAGCATTAACTAGTAAACTATGCGAATAAATATCGCGCGGTTTTCGAATCACTATACACTCTTTCTTTCCAGTGAAGTACATATTTAGTAAAGAATAAAAAACGTTCAAAGTGCCCCTTTACAGAAAAGGCATACGCGTTGTAGAGCCTATGTAAATATGGAAATAATGGATCACGATGACTGAAATAGCTATTAAGTGAGAGAAATAACGGGCCAACACAAATGTAATATAAACATATTTTGCTGACTGCCGTATATACAGATTTATTGCAACTTTGTTTTCGACAAATATTTAAACCGTAAAAAAATATTAAATTCAAAAATATTTTGCAGATATATAATAGTGTTTCGTTGAGTAATAAAATTGCTGTAGGGAAGACTATAACCAAAATTTGTTGTCATTTGAAGCAAGCTTCCACTATAAACTTGTTTGTTTTTGAGATTTCGCCTTTCAGCTGACTGCATGTGAAAAGAAACCAGCTTTTAAAGCAAAAAGGTTTAATGCAATAGCACTAAAAAGAACGCTATAAAGTTTTATGTCTCAGCATTATCCCTTTAAGTGCTTGTCTTGACACAAAAGATAAATATAAAAACTCTCAATTGTTCTTTTTAAAAATTTAGGTCAACGTAAAATAAACTAACCTCGTAAAATATTTTCTTCATGAAACTGGCTACAAGTATCAACAAATCCAAACTGAAAGACCCATTTACTTTTTAATGCATTTACTTGTGAAGAAATAACTGAAAAAAAGGCTAAAAACGTTTCTCCATATGCAACGTTTACTAAAGCTTTTGACGACTGCTTCTGAATATAAATTGCATATTAAGAAATAAAATGTAAGCGGAATATTGACGTTTATATCTTTTATTATAAACGAACCAATGTTTAAACATGTATAATTAGTAATTTAGGTATATTAATGCTATTATTATTTGCATAATTTTATGCATTATATGATTGGACTTTTTAATCATATTGCTTAATACATTTGGCCATTTTTAATGCTATAATACATTGTTTTTAGCTTAATAGCTCGATTGTTTTTGAAGTCTACTGCTGAAAAAGTAGGTATCGCCGAAACTAGTGCGTTTTTGTAAAGGTTAACATTGTTGTAGCTACAAAAATCTATGAGTCACAATAACTTTTCCTAATTTTGTTTTTACCATTTAGGGAGCCCTCTGAAGCTCTTACGTTGTTAGTCTACCTAAGTATTGCACCGAAATAGCTGACAAAAACTCATTTGTACAAAATTGGAATTTGAAATGCATTCAATTTTTCTTGCAGTAGAAAATTTAATTATAGTACATATTTTGTTAAATGTATACATAATTTTTTTGAGGTAAAGTTCTAATCTTCCACATTCCATTGAGGACTTCATTAATGTAAGTTAAAACTTAAGAATGAGTGATTGTTCCAACTAAAGGCATGTAATTGTTTTAGAGATGATAAGCGTTGCCACAATTTTATATTATCTACTTGTGGTTAGATTTAATACAATAAACATATTTTCAAACTCCAAACGATTCATTTTCATCAAAAACTTTAAACATATTTACATTAAAAAAGGTCAAAATATAATATTGAGATGGATATGTTTAACTTTGTACGACCAGGTAATTTACAAACATCAATTAAAAAATCCGAAATAATAGCCTATTGTCGCGTGAAAAGGAGCCTTGAACTTGTATTAAATAGTTGTATACGGACATAAATTTACATTACGTGGAATGCAAGACATATAAAAGCGTGCCAGAAGGATGCCCACATCGAGATAAATCTTGAACAAGCAATTCGTCATCTTGATGGGTTTTGTTATTGCTGTGCTACTGGTATGCTCAAAGTATGAGAATGGGATATATTTTTATCATATGGAAAAAGGAAGCACAAAAGTGCAGCACGCAAAATAGCAACTTTTTAAATACAAATGTACTGTTACTGAAATATTTTACCTTCTTTTATTTTATCAGATTTTTGTTGCGAACATGCAAATCATAAAATTCAAGCATAAATTTTGGTGGTAAAAGAATCCGGAAATAATTCTTTATCAGATGAATTTACATATGCATAAGAGCTTTTTGAAATAACTTTTTAAACTATGCACGTATTTTCCCATTTTAAAATTAAAATAAAAAGGAAAATTCGTATTTAAAAATCAAATATTGTTTAATATACGTAGCCAATTTCCAAGCAGGGAAAAGTATTTATTACCTATAGTACAATCGATTGTTAAGATTAACAGTTTTCAATTAAAAAAAAACGTCTTTGAAAAACATACTGAATAAAAATGAGAAGAAAAAAAAAACGCTAAAAGGAAATTTGCACTAATCGAAAAATGCAGTTGCAAAATTCTGAGGAAATGAGTTTGTATATAATACTTTTTCTTTAGGAAGTTCTAAATAAAAATGTTTTTGAATCTTTTACTAATTTTCCGAAACATTAAACTGTTTAGAGAACGTTTCAGGCCTAAAATAAATAACTGAGATCAAAAATAAACTTTTCAAATAAAATATGTCTGCTCCTTCTCTGTAAACTTTACCGTGCTAAGTATAAGCTTATTTTTCTACTAGAAATAAAAATGACCTAGTTAAATATCTTAGAATTCTGTAAGTCACCAAACAATACATTAACTTAATTAATCATAATAAACACACCAAACAAATATTGCTGCATGAGTTGAGCTTTTAAACTGCCTCTCTTAACATTGCTCCCTCTTTGATATGTAAACCATGAACCTTTAAGTTAACTGTAACCTAATTACGTGCATCACGTGTCATAACTTTATCAGTTTTTAATAAATATCCCTCCTTCACTTTGAAAGTTATTCACTGGACACGATTTATGGTTCGATGTCCTCATAGATAAATGAGTTCTATCTTTGAGGAGATTATATGCACTATAAAGCATGAATTGCTAAATACGGGTATCCATGATTGGATAGTTGCCAGAAAATGTCAAATTCGAAATATGACGTTAAATTTAAATGGTAAATAATGACTTATTTCATAAGATAGAAACGTGTAAGAAATATATGCTGCCATTAATATTTATTTTAAGTATTCAGTGTTAAGATATTTTAAAATATGAAATAAATAAGTTTTTGATCATTACCTAATTTTTTTTTTTTTTCATCTCAATCATTAAATTGTCCAAACTGTCTGCCCGTTTTAATTGTCTTGTCATCAAACTATCAACAATAAATTGATTTTTGTCCTTAATTGACTTAATTGAAATAACTATATGAGAGTACTAGCAAAACTAACTGGGTAGAATTGAAAAGGCTATGAAGAGTCTAATTATAATATACGTAAGCTGAAAGGTTAGGTTTGCCCCGACTATATTTGCAACGTTGATTTATAATGAAGACATGAACCGTGAACAAGCAAAGGAAGAAGTTTCCAGATCCATGCTTGAAGTTTGAAGGGTATTGGGCACTCACATTCAGAATTCCCTTTAGTCTTTTTAAATCTACGACTAATAGGAGAAGAACTAAAAATAAAGAACTTTAAAATGGCTCTATATAGCGAAATACTTATTGGATCTTCTCGATCTTGGTCTCATTCAAAAAAACACAAAAATACCTATTAGGAAAGTTTCCTTCCAAAAGTTTTCAAAACCACTAATCTATATCTCCACCCTGAAAAAAGATATAGGCATTTTTTAAATTTGGAGATATCCATTTTAAATTGGATTTATAAAAATGGTCTGCACGAGCGTGAAAGAAATTAAATAGGGTGAAATAACTTATTGATTAGAAAAAGGTGTTGCCATTTTTTTCTTGAACATAAACAAATAAAATTCTTGCTTTTGCTTTAGGTTTTTCCTGTAACGGATGAATTAAAAAGAAAAAGGCAATTGATTAATTTTTCATACTGCGTTCTATCAAACTATTGACTTTAATTTAATCGGGACTTTTAGACACACGCGTCACTTGAGATGACATTTTTCCTCAAGATAGATTCCGTACGGAGCCGGGCCAAGTAGCTAGTTATTAATAAAAATATCTCTGTTGCATAAAAGATAACTCCCTGACCGTATAAGGCCATATTACATAAAAGTATCATCTGCATAAAAGTATCATCTTGGTCTCGTTACAACTGTTTCACTACATTTAAGCATAATAGCAAACTAGCAGTGAAACTTTAAAAAAAATATGTTACAATTAATCACTAATAGTTTAGCATAGAAAAGACAGCCCTATTAATTTTTGTCAATTTGCTGAGTTGTGCTTAAAGTCTCATATGTTCAACTACATCCCGAATTTTGCGATGCAAGATGACTTTTTTTTTCCAAGTTGCTATATTTTCCACAAATGAATGCGGGATAGAACTTTAATAAAAACATGTTAGCTGAAATACTGCTGTATTTGTTTAACAAAAGCCTTCCGACCAACTGTTTTGCAGTATTTTTAGAAAAAATGTCATCATCAGTTAATCATAAGTATTTTGGAATGCTATTTCTTCGAATAATTGCTTTCTTGAAACCATTTGAACTTTTAAACCTAATGATGCTGGGGTACTAAACTTGAGCCT
This sequence comes from Uloborus plumipes, assembly GCA_038373865.1. Classification (NCBI taxonomy): domain Eukaryota; kingdom Metazoa; phylum Arthropoda; class Arachnida; order Araneae; family Uloboridae; genus Uloborus; species Uloborus plumipes. Next base: position 6,763 of record JAXGGA010004488.1, on the reverse strand, counting down.
TTGAAATCGTTTAACCTGATTAGCAATGTTTTAATTGTGTAATTAATTCAATAAAGCTGCTGTAATTAGTATTAATCCATATTATCAGCCACAATTAAAAGGATTAGCTTGAAAGCTGCAATTTGAAATAATGACCTGTTCAAGGGAATTACTCTCGTGTATTTGATTGAAATTCCAAGGGAGTTGAATAAAAGAGATGAAAGGATTATTCACCAGTAGTTACAACTCAAATTATTTCAAAGTATTAGCTTTACCATAATCTATATTTTCTTTAGTAATAATTGTGGATATGTTCCCATTATAATGTCTCGAATAATTTAAAAAGAAATAACTTCATTTTTTAAAACATGTTTTGTGCTAAGTATCATAAACAGAAAACAATTTATATCTAGATGTGATTTCTCTCAAAGAAGTCTTTATTTAACGTAATTTCTAGTTGAAAAGAGTTCTTGTAATAACTACGTACTTTATTTCTTTACGAGAAATACTATTCTACTTTCATCGCTTTTTGTAAAAGTAATAGCTCTAAAAAATATTTTACAAAAATACCGTAAGACAGCGTTTAAGTTTCAAATAGATCTAAATGTAATAACTATCTAATATATAAAATTCTCGTGTCACAGTTTTCGTTGCCATACTCCTCCGAAACGGCTTGACCGATTTTGATGAAATTTTTTGTGCTTATCCAGTATCTATGAGAATCGGCCAACATCTATTTTTCATCCCCCTAAATGTTAGGGGTAGTCCACCCATAAATTTTTTTTGTTCGCACATAACATCTGATCTACTGAACTAAAACAATATGTGTTATCGTAAATCCTTACTTCAATGAGCGACCCGATAGCCAAGTGGTTTTGCGCGTCAGGTTAAAGTTCCTGATGGAATGAGATCGAATCCAGGCCCGCAAGGATTTTTTCGAACAGCTGCATGGTTTTTTTTTTTTGAATGATTTTAATGATTGTAATGTCCTTATGCAGGTACATCCCTTCATGGGGATCTACCCCATATTTTTTTATAGTACAAAATGACAGTTTTGGTCGGATCTTTGTTAAAATTGGCAATGGGGTCCTTCGATGCTGTAGAATTTTCTTATGGACGTTTGCGCCATTTTTGGGGGCTTTGAATCGATTGTGGCAATAAATGGTTTTTGATTTGCTGCACTTATATTATTTTTTCAAAAATTATATACACTATCAATTATATTATGTTAATTTTTGTACCTTTATAAAATTCTGTATTTTATACCTTGCATTTACGTCAAATTCAAGGTAAAATTAAAAGTCAAAAGTTCTGAAGAAGATAAATATATGTTAAAGATTAAAGTAACTATTTTTTGAGATTTTCATATTGGTTGTGACCAAAAAACATCATTACAAACAAATAAAATGTATCAAACACCATGAGTGTTGAGTTATTAGGCGAAATCTGCTGTGTAAAGTTTTTTTTCACTGCGAGAGGGGAGGGGGATATGAACGACCATTAAAGTGACACAAATTTTTAAAAAATAAAGTTTGGATCTCCAATTATCTTGCTTCGTAATTTGAACCCGCCCCGGCTGTGTAACGGTACGCGATTAGTCATTCAAAAATTAATGAGAAACGTGATCGAAGCCAGAATTTTAAATGGCAAGTTCAGAGGTGAAAATATACTCATACCACGGATTCCTATTATACCTACAGATGTGCCAATTCAATTCAAACGATTCAGTTTCCGATTACATTGGCATTTGCAATGACTATCAACAAATCCCAAGGTCAAACGATGTCTGTTTGTGGCTTAGATTTGAGAACACCATGTTTTTCACACGGACGTGGCATGCTCACGAGTGGGTAAACCATCCAGTTTGTTTGTGTTAGCTTAAGATGGACTAACGAAAAATATTGTTCACGCTATAGCATTAAGAGATTGATATTGTTTAATAGCGTTACTGTCGTAATTGTTTAATTAATGATACATAATTTTAAGGAATAAATTATAATAACTTAAAAATAATGTTTGCCTTTTGTTATTTTTATATTCCCTCATCGTTCACAGCGCTCCATGCTTATTTCACGCATATACCACATTCTTACATACACACAATATACACATTCTACCATACATACATACATACATACTTACAATAAGTAAGCTATTTTTTGTCTACACTAGAAATTACTAGGAAATTATTTATATGGCAAAACAACGTTTGCCGGGTCAACTAGTATCTATATAAATAAACTCGTTTGTGAACATTTCTTCATCAGCATTTTCTTTTAAAACTTATTTATTTGCTTTTTCATTTAGTTAAATACAGATTTAGGCGGAAGAATTGTTTACCGTGAAAAATCTTCACATTTGCATAGTAAAGGGTTCTCCATTTCTGATGATAAATTTTGAAAAACTAATTTGCAGCATGGAAAGAAATATTAGAGATGAAGCTGGAAGTTCAAACCAGAAAATCGTGCGTCATTTCTAATATGTACCGTTACATTTCACAGAAATACGCGGGGACATGTTCTATAAATACAGTGACACAGAAAATTCCTCCTCCCATAAAATACAAAAGTTACGCTAAAAACTGATTAAAAAAGTATTATTATTTAAAACAGTTTGTATGGGCATAACTATTGTGCTAGCTTTTTGTTTACTTAATTTTAGACTACTTTTATAAGTTTAAAATGTTCATGTTTTGTCAATATATTGACTATTTCACACAAACTTATCAAACAATAAATTACTCATTAACTTTATTACATTACAGCATTCTATCTGGCAATTTTCTACAATGATATTTTGCTATTAAAATTGTACAAATACGTGGTTTCACTTAAATTCATATGCTTATGTGAGATGTGAAAGAGCTCTTACACATTCATTCAGCTGGAATAATCTTGAAAAAATGTCTTCCCGTTGGAGGTTTTGCATCAAAAAGAGCCCATGTATATTCAATTATAGTTGCGGAAAACCTAACAGTGCATCGTTGTCGTTTTGTGATTAGGATCTGAGTAGCTTTTCAAACAATAATGAGAATACTGGGGTTTAAAAGTTTTAGGCAATGGCATTCACTGATAGCAGTGTCAGAAAAATAATGCGCACCATCTATCGAAAAATGCACTGAGTCTGCTTGCATATAAATAACTGCTTCTATCATTAAGATTTTTTTTTTAATTTTAAAATCATGGGCTATATCCAACTTGTCAAACTTTTAGAATGGTTTAAAATCATGGGCTATATTCAACTTGTCACACTTTTAGGAATGGCTTCAACATTGCCATTAAAGGTGGGACAAGAAGTTTCAAACATTGAATAAAACTCTTTCGACACTCACTAAAAACCCTTATCTCCATTTCTTGAACCACTGCACATTTTATTAAATCTGAAAATCTTTCGTTAGACTAATTCAGCAAATCAAAAAAGGTCATGTGTACATCCTAAGGAAAAATGTTTACTACAGCTGATTTAGGCTCTTTACTTCATTACAAGCATGTAGTTCGTAGCTTTGAATAGCTGAGACATTGTATTTGATAGGAGGTAACAGGTATTGTTGTATAAGAAGCTCGTATCTTTTTAAACCTTAATTAGAATGAATACACGTTTAACTTAAATTAATTGTTTTCAACTTTTTATCGCCCGAAATTGCAGATTACTACTCGTACGTGGTTTGCGGCTATAAGGCAGCTATTTTTTGAAAGGCAGTGTGAGCTTTCGGAGAAAAAATCATGCGAAGTTTGAAATTCATACAAAATTTAAAAGCTTCCTTAGTCACCTTCTTTTATAAAACTAAAGAATTATGTACTTTTTTGTGAATAAACTACCAGTAAGTAGTGGTTGACACTTATAAAAAGAAACATAAATGAACAATCGAAGCTAGGAAGCTTTGCAAAATTTGCACAATTATACAATGGTGTTTAAATTTGTATTGCTTAACTTTCTGTTAATTCTCAGTTGATCTTTTACCGTGCGTGTCTCTCTTTGTAATTATTATTTTTCTTTTTGTACGTCAGTTACTAATGCAAAGTAAACAACTCGTGGTTCTACCTTACTAGATTGTTCTTCGTAAATATATACTGGCAACAAAATATATGCGGAGCCCAACTTTACGCCCCGTAATTTGATTTATTTCTCATTACCGGGAAGTTTGCACGGGAGTCTTGAATAAATTCGATTGCGGTTGATTATTGCCTCTGGCAATGGTATCTTGTAAATTATTCGCCTTTCTTCTATTGATTCATAAGTAATATTTAATGCAACGGCAGATTTGTCTTCTAAATTTAAAGGAACATTTTAGGGTTGGATGGATGTACCTTTGACCCATAAAACGACTTTGTATTAAGGAGGTTGTTTATTTCTTTTTTTTCTGTTTCATGCCCTCGACCCCCCCCCCCCCGTTCAATAGATGTAGTAAAAGCTAAAACCACATTAAAATAAAAAGAGGAGAGGTCACTGTTTTACTTATTGTGCCGGTTACCTGTAGGTTTTTAGTTGAGTTTGCTTAATGCTGTATGAAACTGAAGATAACTCTTTGTGAAATGATCCTATTTTGTTTGAACTTTTTTATTTAACATTTTTAATCACAATTAAAAAATAGCTTTGACTTTTGTTCATTGTGAAAATTTAAGGGGCAGAGATAAACAATAATGAGAAAATTCAGACTTCGTCAGTAGGTTGGAAAACTAAACTTTTGTTAAGAGCATGATTTATACTCCAAATTAATATACAAAGTATGAAGTCTCGAGCCCAAGGCAACGAAGTAACTTTTACAACAGTTATAAAACAGTGTAAATATTTTTGTACATATATATCCTTATAATACAGCATAACCAATTATGCACTTTGCGAAGATATAAAGCTTTTTGACCAGTAAAAATAACCCTTATATTACTTTTTAATTCAGTTTTCTGTGAATTCCATTTGAAACTTTCCGTCAGAAATAGCAGTCTGGAACAAAATAATACATTGTTTTGAACTCCTTTAAATTTATCTTTTTGTGAATGTGAACTCTATTTTTTTTACAAACATAAATTACTTCTCTTTAAGTTCCGTGAAATATGGGCATACATGTCTCCTTTCTCATAAAATTTTTGTCTTACATGCTCTAAGGTACCGGGCACAATCCTTTACAAATGGCTCTAAATTCTCGAATTCTGAAGAAGATGACAGGCCACCTAATTTCCACCCAGAGCGAAGAGGGTCATATTTCAATAGCAGAATAAGGTCACACACGACGAGTCCAGAAGTGGATGCGACGGAGCAAATCCTGAAGTAGGGGGAGTCGTCCATCATTTGGGCGTGACACTGCCACTGCCTACCGGTTTTTCATTTTTTTCCCTCCTAAAGGCAAGGGAAGAAATTATTCAATTTGAAATACCTCTTGAAAGATAGGAGGCAAGATTTATGAAATTCTTTCAGCCCCTGTTTAGGTAGTTTCTGATACGGTATTTTATTAAGTGTTTTGATTGCTTGATGTTTACACAATTGAAGTTATACTGTGTTGAAATCCGTGGGAACAAAAGGTTCGTGTTTCAAAAATCGATGTGTGGAAAAGCGTGCCTTTCTTTTTCTGAGATGTATTCCATAAATTAATAGCACTTTCTTAAAAGTACAAGACCCTATTTTTTTTTATTTCATCATTATTTTTGTCCGATGTGAACTAATTCAAAAGAAATACTAATTACACGAGAATATTTAACTTTTGAAGACTAATTAAATCTTGTTGAAAATCCATAGGATAAACTAAAATAATAGTACTAATATTAGAAGTAGATATTCCACATATTTATAACATATTGTTGGGGCTCCAAGCGTGACTAATTCAAAAAAATGTAAAGAATGTTTACCTAAGTTGGACCCTAGGATTAATTTCGCAAGTACAGTTGAGCTCTCGTATTGAAATACCGGATAATGTATGTAGTAAATTTCAAATGTACCAAACCATTGATGCGTATCATTCGATTCCCGGAAAAAAATGCACCCCATATTAGAATATTTTTCGGAGCAAATTGGTTGTTCTATTAATCAGGTTTGACTGCACGTGGCACATAATATCGACAGAAGTCTTAAATAGTTCACTTCATTGTCCACTCTCTGTGAGCTGACCATTGCTCAGTTCGAGTCAGTAATTTGTGAGAAGTGGTGGTTGTGAGGTTGGAGCTTTTGTTAAAAAAAAAAAAAAAAAAAAAAAAAATAAGAGTGACTTTCTAGAAACACCACTTTACTTCTAAACATTTAAAATTTAATATACATTTAATAATATATTCTATACCAATGAAATAAACTATTTGTATGTTTTTAGAAAACACTTTGTTACAGTATATAGCTGATGAAACTATGTTTACGAAATAGTTTTTTTTTTTTTGGACTTTCTATGTATTCAATAGTAGGACCCCCGTCCCTTCCTTTTTAGCGTGCATTCCTCTAAAAGTATATGTAAAAAGGAAAAAAAAAACATGTAAAGTAGCTTAATGTATAAAAAAATCGTTTACTCCAAAAAAAGTCAAACATAAATTAATTAAATAAATATGGAAAAATTAGAAATTCGAACGTAGACTTTTGAACTGGTGAAAATGTGTTCGTTAATCCGGCATTGTATTTGTCTGCCAGCCCAAAATACATTGGTCCAACTCCGACTCTGTATAATCCTGGGGTTTTTTTTATGAAATAATTATTGCTAAGATCATTTGTTTTTTATTTTTTTCCAAAGTTTTAAGTAATTTATTTTGTTTTTGACATCTTTATATACACTGCTCGACATTGAAAATGCAACACCAAGAAGAAGTGGTCA